>NW_025561672.1:0-69457 GCF_020424385.1 Procambarus clarkii | reverse complement strand
GGGACTCTCTCGAGAATGTGTTGAAGGTTTTTGAAGAAACTGGGGGCACATTCTGATGCTCACTGAAGGTGGCATCTCTGAGAGAGTCTTTGAAAAGCCTTAAGGGAGTAACAGCACTTACGGCCGTAGAGCATCTCATAAGGAGATACTCCTAGGGACTCATTGGGGAGACTTCTGAAAATACACATTATAAGGTCAATCTGCTTATCCCAATCCTTCGAGGTTTCACTACAAAACTTTTTCAAGAGTGCTTTGATGGTCTGATGGACTACGTTCAAAGAGAACCCTGTGAAGCAGGATGATAGGGGCTGCTGGACAATAACCTGTTTGATGTTGAACTCCTCCAGTGTCCTTTTGAAGAGATCACTGGTGAAGTTGGTACCACAGTCACTTTGAATATCCCTGGGAAATCCGTATAGAGTGAAGATCTTCAATAGATGTTTTATAACCGTAGCAGCCGTGATGTTCTTCACTGAACTGCTATGGGAAATCTGGTGGTAGGACACTGGATGGTTAGGATGTAGGCGTTACCTGAACTGGTCCGAGGTAAAGGACCAACACAGTCTATTATGAGTCTGTGGAAAGGTTCCGCAGGCACCTGTATGGGAATCCATGGCGCTCTGGGAATGGAGAGGTTCGTTTTGCCTGCCACATGTTACCTGTTTTGACGTACTGTGGATACGTTATACGTATTTAACGTTATGTACCATACCTGGCCAGTAGTAGTCTTGACGAATTCCATGGTAAGTCTTGTTGAAGCCGTAGTGGGAGAGCGCTCCGTGGGCCAGGGTAGAATAGTGGGCCGTAGGCTGGTGGGAATCACAAGTTGTTCGATGTTTGGCCCAATCGTCCTCCTCCTTCAGTTTACTGGGTCTATCGCGGCGGTAGAGTAAGTCGTTCTCTAGAAGAACCCAGGACATACTGTCGGGTTGAGTCTCAGCCTGGAAAAAACAATGGTGTTTAAAGTAAGATCTTCCCTCTGCAACCTTACGGAACTCCAAATGGGTCAGATGCGGGGGAGTTTCTGAGGGTCTTGAGGGACAGCGGTAGCAGTAGAGTTCAGCTGGCTGTGGACGTGCGGCTTGTGCACGGGTGGTCACGAGAACCGGAGGAGAAACTTCATCACTCTCTTGAACCTCTGCTGGAACATACTCTCTAGATAGGGTTACTTGGCACAGAGTTACACACCTGGGGTTGTCCATGGACGATCAGGTTGGTCGGTTGCAGGTCTCTTCTGCCAAGTCGTTGCCTAGGAGAAGTTGCACTCTAGGCATGGGGAAAGGCTTTTCCCTGACGGCGACTTGGACTTCCCCGTTCACGTAGGGACAATCCAGGTGGACTCTGGCGAGAGGGTATGGAGTGGTAGCAGTGAGGTCAGTGATGGAGACAGTTTCTCCGGTTGTAGGTGATGTTGGGCACAGCCGACTTCAAGATGATCGATTGAAGAGCCGACGGTGTCCCTCAAGATCTTCAATTTGAAACGTCCCTCCGGATTTGAAAACCGTTGGCAGAGACAGTTCCAGTATACAGGTGGTTACTGAAAAGAGAAAGATCATTAACATCAACACCAACATTCATCACAGGCTTATCGGACTTAGGAGGAGTTGGTTTGGGTTTTGTTGGGTCAGTGATTCCCTTTGTATTGAGACTTACCCACACTTGTCTATGGTAGGTCCATAGAGTCTACAATACTAGCAGTACAGTTGTGGAACCAGCTGATCGGGGCTCACCTTCTCGTAACTGTACCACGACTTCTTACTGGAGGATGGTTCGGGGTGTCAGCCGGTGGATGAGGCTGTAAGTGTCAGCCGACTTAGCACACTTCAGGTAGTCGGTTTCTTCTTTATCTGCTAAGTAGAGGCGGACAGGAGGCGGCACACGCCTCAAGAATTCTTCAACAAGCATCAGGTTGACGAGTTCTGTGAAAGTAGAGACATGTGCTGCTTCCAGCCATTTCATGAAATACCTCCGTTTCGTGTTAGCAAACTCAAGGAAGGTAGTGGTACTTGCCTTCAGGTGGTCACGGAATTTCATTCTATAACTTCGGTGGAAAGTAGGGTAGGCGTACCAACACTGCTTGTTTCAGAGTGTGGTAGTCATTCTCAGACGCCAAAGTACTGAGTGTGACTGCAGCTCTACCTGTAAGATGGACTCTGAGAAGTGTGGCCCATTGGTCGACAGGCCAACTGAGTTGATTAGCAAGGGTTTCAAAGGTGGTGAAAAACATATCAACTTTCTGCTTCTACAAAGGATGGCATTAACTTACTTGCATGTGATATATTAAAACTGACGGGAAGATTGGCAGTAGCTTGCTGGCGTTGAGCGAGGTGTGAAGTTTCCAACGTGTATTCTCGTTGACGACACTCAAGCGCCAGAGTCGCTTGTTGCTTGTCATGTTCACGTTGTATCTCCAACTCGCGTTGTTTGGTTTCAAGCTGTAAGCGTTCCCGCTCCTGGAGTGTTTCAAGCTGTTCTCGTTCCCGTTCACGGAGTAATGCAAACTCACGTTCCTTGAGGGCGATTTCACGTTCTTGTTCGTCTCTTCGTATGGCAGCTGCTTCTCTTTGCTGCTCACGTTCAATCTTGGCCAGCTCTAGTTTGAGTTTCAGCGTTGCCAAATCAGTTTTTTTTCTGCAATATAGTAAGTTTCATGAGTTTTTCACAGAGTCTATCTTACCTTGCTCTAAATAGTAATCCAGCAACAGGTTGTGTAGGTCATTTTTGTTGGCTTGGTAGGGAACTTCTAGTTGATACTCATGTGCAAGAGTTTGTAATTCAGTCTTCTTGGCACGACTTAAAGTCCCTATTTCACCCTGCTGGATCTGCACGGAAAGCTTGGAGACGAAACATGGTGAAATTAGCAAATAAAGGTACACGAATATTCAATAGTGAATGTCAGAAACAGGACAAACGTGGCAACTGATACCTATCCTGTGAGATCTTTAACAATTAAAGTTAAGTAAAAGATGTTAAAGATTAAATTAAATCAAGGGCGCAGGAAATCTTGTACCCGGTACTCATGATAGAGGATAAGGGCAAGAAAATCCTACTAACAAAATGAAACAGAGTGTTTCGAAAACAAATGAAACAGTTAATTGTCTCAAAAGTTAAAATTGGTAGTCCAAGGATGTAGGCATACCTTGCCAAGTCTCTATAGGACATAAAGCAAGTTTTTCCCTACTGAATTTAATATGATACTTACAGAATTAGCGAACTTTTGTGCTCTGAAAAAGTAAGCTAATTCCCTACCGTGTGTATCTGATCATCAGATCCTGGACTGATTTGTAGGGGTGCGAGGGTGTCAACTGGTGACGAGAACTGCTGCTGAGGGTCCCAATTCAGCAACTAAAGTTCGAGCTAGAGGAACTATGGCCCTCTTTGTCCCCCTACAGTCAGATTGCAGAAGATTGGGTACTCTTGACCCGGGGCAGACCACAGTACCAGGGTACCAATATGATGATCTGTCAAAAATGATGAAATATTCAAGGGACAAAGATGGTAAACACGAGTAATAACACGGAGGGAGAGATGACCAATTAAGAGTATGACTGCGGCCTACAGTCCCCACGTTAATCCAAAGTTGTCTCACCTTCACTAGAGATGGTTACTCACGTAATGCACAATATACACCGCACCTTATAAAAATGAAATTGAATATGAAAAATAGTAAAGCTACGTTAACAAAGTTAAATACGCTTACCATAAATTACCACTTGACACCAGTACCTGAGTGAAGCTCCTAGGACAGGCCCCCATATAACTTGTGACGGTAACGCGTTGGTGTTCGGCTGTTTAAGGGCTAGGGGTATGGCCTCGTCACATAGTTATAAAAAAAAAAATAGAAAACTGGAACTTCGTCTGTGGTAAGGTAAGGAGAAGACACACAAAACACAAGTAAATTTTAACAATGAAATTTTAATTACGTTAAATAAATCAAAACATGAAAAATGGACAAAACAAATTCGTATAATAAAATCAATCAATCAAAATAATAAGAATAATTAAATGACACAATGAAAAGTTACGTTAAGACAAATAACAAGAAGTGCAAATACAAAATAAAGGTAAGGTGCTGGAATATTGGCTTTAAGCTACCACCTCTCTCAGTATACGCTAACGTCTAGCCGGGAGGAGTGGTAACCGCGAAAGCACACAGAATATTCTGTGGTCTGAGGTCGTGGCGACCCCAGACATCAAGTAGTATGGGGGGGGGCGAGTGCAGTTGCAGCCAGACCGGCGACCAATCAGCGGAGACGGGGTAGTAAGACAGGTAGTTTGGCGGTTTGAGTCTGAGCATGTGTCTCTGGCTGCATACGTTTTGCGCTCTGGCAAACCTTGCTGGTGTTGTTGTCGTTTGTTGGACATTTCTTCCATAGTAGTTTTATATTAATTCATCAACGACATAAGTGTGGTGGGAAGAGCAGGCTCAATCTCTTGAAGGAGATTATCGTCACAATATATATATATAGATATATATATAATCTATATATATATATAGTTATATATATATATATATATATATTATGTCGTACCTAGTGGCCAGAACTCACTTTCCAGCCTACTATGCAAAGCCTTAGAAAGAGTTGTGCCTTAAGCATAGACACTGTGTCTTCCCATATTAACAGGGACTTGATGAAATAAACGTATAAATGACCCCTCACTTGCTCTAGTGCTCTTGGGAGGTGGTGATCTTTGGTGTATTTAAATACTCCGAAATTACCATCTCTTTTAAGGGTCTGAGCAGGTGGTGGAGCGGGGTAAGGTCGTACCTGTTATGCCAGTTGCTGGAAGGCTTCTGTGCTGGCTAGGGTTCGAGTCGCCTGGTGGGAAAGTGTTCTAAAGTTGTATACTTTCACTCTCGTGTTTAGAAGAGTTGTGCCTTAAGCTAGGACACTGTGTCTTCCCATATTAACAGGGACTTGATGAAATAAACGTATAAATGACCCCTCACTTGCTCTAGTGCTCTTGGGGAGGTGGTGATCTTTGTGTATTTAAATACTCCGAAATTACCATCTCTTTTAAGGGTCTGAGCAGGTGGTGGAGCGGGTTAAGGCGTAACTGTTATGCCTGTTGCTGGAAGGCTTCTGTGCTGGCTAGGGTTCGAGTCTCCTGGTGGGAAAGTGTTCTAAAGTTGTATACTTTCACTCTCGTGTTTAGAAGTTGTGCCTTAAGCATAGACACTGTGTCTTCCCATATTAACAGGGACTTGATGAAATAAACGTATAAATGACCCCTCACTTGCTCTAGTGCTCTTGGGAGGTGTTGATCTTTGGTGTATTTAAATACTCCGAAATTACCATCTCTTTTAAGGGTCTGAGCAGGTGGTGGAGCGTGGTTAAGGCGTACCTGTTATGCCAGTTGCTGGAAAGGCTTCTGTGCTGGCTAGGGTTCGAGTCTCCTGGTGGGAAAGTGTTCTAAAGTTGTATACGTCACTCTCGTGTTTAGAAGAGTTGTGCCTTAAGCATAGACACTGTGTCTTCCCATATTAACAGGGACTGATGAAATAAACGTATAAATGACCCCTCACTTGCTCTAGTGCTCTTGGGAGGTGGTGATCTTTGTGCATTTAAATACTCCGAAAATACCATCTCTTTTAAGGGTCTGAGCAGTGGTGGAGCGGGTTAAGGCGTACCTGTTATGCCAGTTGCTGGAAGGCTTCTGTGCTGGCTAGGGTTCGAGTCTCTGGTGGGAAAGTGTTCTAAAGTTGTATACTTCACTCTCGTGTTTAGAAGAGTTGTGCCTTAAGCATAGACACTGTGTCTTCCCATATTAACAGGGACTTGATGAAATAAATGTATAAAATGACCCCTCACTTGCTCTAGTGCTCTTGGGATGGTGGTGGTATCTTTGGTGTATTTAAATACTCTCCGAAATTACCATCTCTTTTAAGGGTCTGAGCAGGTGGTGGAGCGGGTTAAGGCGTACCTGTTATGCCAGTTGCTGGAAGGCTTCTGTGCTGGCTAGGGTTCGAGTCTCCTGGTGGGAAAGTGTTCTAAAGTTGTATAACTTCACTCTCGTGTTTAGAAGAGTTGTGCCTTAAGCATAGACACTGTGTCTTCCCATATTAACAGGGACTTGATGAAATAAACGTATAAATGACCCCTCACTTGCTCTAGTGCTCTTGGGAGGTGGTGATCTTTGGTGTATTTAAATACTCCGAAATTACCATCTCTTTTAAGGGTCTGAGCAGGTGGTGGAGCGGGGTTAAGGCGTACCTGTTATGCCAGTTGCTGGAAGGGCTTCTGTGCTGGCTAGGGTTCGAGTCTCCTGGTGGGAAAGTGTTCTAAAGTTGTATACTTCACTCTCGTGTTTAGAAGAGTTGTGCCTTAAGCATAGACACTGTGTCTTCCCATATTAACAGGGACTTGATGAAATAAATGTAAAAATGACCCCTCACTTGCTCTAGTGCTCTTGGGAGGTGGTTATCTTTGGTGTATTTAAATACTCCGAAATTACCATCTCTTTTAAGGGTCTGAGCAGGTGTGGAGCGGGTTAAGGCATACCTGTTATGCCAGTTGCTGGAAGGCTTCTGTGCTGGCTAGGGTTCGAGTCTCCTGGTGGGAAGTGTTCTAAAGTTGTATACTTCACTCTCGTGTTTAATATAGACACTATATATATATATATACATATTGTGACGATAATCTCTTTCACAAGAGATTGAGCCTGCTCTTCCTTACTTTAACTTATGCCAAAGACACAAGTATAAGATGCTACATTCAAGATACGTCACCAGTAGCACAAAACGTTATGACCAGTTGATCTTGAATACGTTGCAAAACGTATTCAAGATCCCCCTACTCCACACACCTTCCACGCCGGCTCGTCATCAAACCAGCTAATTACCCTTCACCAGCTTGCCTGCCTGTGATTGGTGACCCGCCAGCCGCGCACCTGCACACAGCTCCTCAGCGCCCTCTACACGAATCGACGTCTGAGCCTGACCAGCTATCCACTTCAGAATATTCCTTGTGCTCTTACGGATGATATCTCTCTCTGGCATACTCGCTCATTAGCTCGTATCGAAGGGAAGTTTCAGCCATAGTCGATATTCTCAGCCCCATTTTAACATTGTATTTTGTATTTCAAATTGTCTTTGCATTTTCTTCATTATTTAACTGTAATTTAACTTCCCGAGATTTGTCTTTATTTTCATTTATGTTTAAATTAAATATATTAAAGTTTCATTGTTCATATTTTGCGTTTTACGTGTTCCTCCCTCTAACTTATCACAGACAACAGGCAAGCAGTCAATATTTTTGTTTAAAGTGTGACCAGGCTTTGACACCTGCCATTGGAGGACTGCCGAACGTCAACACTCCAACACTTTCCCGTCACAATATATATACACATGTTGTACCTAGTAGCCAGAACGTCGTACTCGGCCTGCTATGCAAGGCCCGATTTGCCTAATAAGCCAAGTTTTCCTGAATTAATATATTTTCTCTATATTTTTTTCTTATGAAATGATAAAGCTACTCATTTCATTATGTATGAGGTCAATTTTTTTTATTGGAGTTAAAATTAACGTAGATATATGACCGAACCTAACCAACCCTACCTAACCTAACCTAACCTATCTTTATAGGTTAGGTTAGGTTAGGTAGCAGAAAAAGTTAGGTTAGGTTAGGTTAGGTAGGTTAGGTAGTCGAAAAACAATTAATTCAAGAAAACTTGGCTTATTAGGCAAATCGGGCCTTGCATAGTAGGCTGAGAAGTGCGTTCTGGCTACTAAGTACGACATTATATATATATATATATATATATATATATATATATATATATAATGTCGTACCTAGTAGCCAGAACGCACTTCTCAGCCTACTATGCATGGCCTAATTTGCCTAATAAGCCAAGTTTTCATGAATTAATTGTTTTTCGGCAACCTAACCTACCTAACCTAACCTAACCTAACTTTTTCGGCTACCTAACCGAACCTAACCTATAAAGATAGGTTAGGTTAGGTTAGGTAGGGTTGGTTAGGTTCGGTCAAATATCTACGTTAATTTTAACTCTAATAAAAAAAAATGACCTCATTCATAATGAAATGGGTAGCTTTATCATTTCGTAAGAAAAAAATTAGAGAAAATATATTAATTCAGGAAAACTTGGCTTATTAGGCAAATCGGGCCTTGAATAGTAGGCCGAGAAGTGCGTTCTGGCTACTAGGTACGACATATATATATATATATATATATATATATATATATATATATATATATATATATATATATATATATATATATATATATATATATATATAAAGGAGTATATATATAAATTAGAATACTTGTGTATTTAATGTACCTCCCCCGTTGTTTTAACTTGCGTTACGGAGCTCACCCCTTGAAAGCCTCTTCTAACTTGGGGCCGGATACCCAAAAAACTATTACCTTCAGAAAAGAACCCGGTTGCGTCCCAGCAGGGCCGTAACATAATTGGCATCCCCAGCAGGATCCGACCCCTTGTTAAGTATGTTTAACAGGGGTGGTGACGTAGTGCAATCCCCAGTAAATAATTCCCCTGTTTGTAATTATTAGGACGTTATACGTCCTGTTCGGTGCTCGGTGTGATTAAGTGCAATATTGGCGAGTGCAGTGCTCGGTGTTATTAAGTGCAATATTGGCGAGTGCAGTGCTCGGTGTGATTAAGTGCAATATTGGCGAGTGCAGTGCTCGGTGTGATTAAGTGCAATATTGGCGAGTGCGGTGCTCGGAGCGATTAAGTGCAGTATTGGCGAAGTACAGTGCGCTGTGTGTTAATAAGTGCTCAAGTGAAGCGGTGTGTCAAGTGTTCGTGCACCACTTAAGTGACAATGGCGGAGAAAGTAACCATTGAGGATCTGGATGATGTTCAGGACTTTCTGAACAAGGAATACTGTCTTGCCAGATTGAAATATCTGGGAAATCAAGAACTTGTGCTAGTGAGTGCCTATCTGGAGATCAAAATACGTGAAAGTGATTCCCGTGTTGAGATCTTGTCAAAGGTTCACAAACATTTGAAGGCCGGAAAGAAGCAGGAAAGTGAGGCACAGAGTACAAAGGAAAGCGAGGTGGTAGTTGCCACTGAAAAGGAAGATAAAGGTAGTGACGGTGAAAGTGATGCAGGTGAACGAACTGAATATAAGTTTTCTAACTGTCAAAATGCGTACTTAAGAAATAAATCGCGAGATAGAGTGGAAAAAATTAGAAATAGAACGTGAAATGAAAGAAAAGGAAATAGCGAAGGAAATGGAAATGAAACGTTTGGAATTAGAAGAAAAGGAAAAAGAAAGGCAAGAAAGGGAGAAGGAAAGACTACACGAGTTAGAAGTATTGTGATTAGGTGGTCAGAAAAAAACAACGGAAACAAGTAGTTTCGATCCGGTAAGGAATATAAAGATGGTCCCAAAATTCAACGAAAAGGAAGTTTCGAAGTTCTTCACTGTCTTCGAGAAGGTTGCTGCCTCTTTGGATTGGCCAAAGGAGAATTGGGCCATCATGATACAGTCCGTAGGCCCAAACTGCCTACTCCACGTTGTCCCTTAATGACTTCAGGGATTACGACAAGGTGAAGAAGGTAGTGCTCATGGCTTACCAGTTTCGGACTGTCTTGCCAGTCTTGGGAGGCTTACAGGCAGAAGTTCAGGAACCTGAAAAAGACCTCAGAGCACATGTTCACCGAGTTTGCGACCATCAAGGAACGGCTTTTTCAGGAGTGGTGTGCTTCTCGGAGGGTGAAGACGAAAGAAGACCTCGAGCAGCTCATACTGTTAGAGGACTTCAAATACTGCCTATCAGGGGATCTGAAGACATACTTAGAAGAACAACAGGTGGAGTCCTTAAGGGCAGCAGCCACTATGGCTGAAGAATACATCTTGACGCATAGGTCTTCCACTAGGTATGTCCCTAAGAATTACCCACGTCTGTTTGGCAAACCTCGTCAGGAAGAAGAAAGACCCGTCCCACAAAGTGCTATGAAGACGCCCCCCAAGTAGTCCCCGAAGGACTAGTCCTAGCAGTCCGAAACACTGTAGTCCAAGGAGGAATGTAGTGTGTTGGACTTGTGGGCAGAAAGGACACATTGCTGCTATGTGCCGAGGCAGAAGAAGTAGCGGTCCACATAGGGAAATGATGCTGATGGGTTGTGTGACACCACCAGTGGGAACCCAGTCTCTGATGACTAGTCAGGTAGGACCAGGATTGTTTTCCCCTTTCACTTCAGGCGGGTATGTAACGAGTGATCATACTGGTAGATCAGTTGCAGTGCTCAGAGATAGTGGAGCAGCCCAGTCCCTGATCGTGAGAGACTCGTTACCCAAGGGAGTGAGTGTAGACGGGAGACAAAAGGTTGTCCTGGTCGGGTTTCCTATGACGCGGTACGTTGCCCCCTTAGTGCTGGTACATCTAGACTCACCTTACTTCAGCGGCACATGTGCGTTGGCAGTAGTTGATACCCTGCCTATAGCTGGGATTGATGTAATACTAGCCAACGACTTGGTGACAGGTTGGAACGACAATCATATCAAGAGGGTAGATGAGTCAGCCGGAGCAGCAATAAAGTGTGAGGTAACAACAGGAAACAGTGGTATTCAGATTCAGGCAGACGTACAATTATATAATATGTTTAATTCTTACTCTACCCAACAGATCGAGAGCATTCTAACAGATTCTGCTGATTCTTCTCCCGACAAGAAACATGGGGTTATGGTGAGAGAAGCGACTGAACAAAAGGAGAGGCCTCGTGTACAAGCACCCACGGATACCCAAGAGTCTGGAGTGACGGCAGATGGGTAATTGCGGTATGGCAAGGTACAATGTTTACTGAACCGGCCAGAGAATCCCCAGACATCAGAGGTATGTGAGGTAGATGCGCAGGCTCTAGTGCGCTCTTTGATCCAAGCCAGGCTAATGGAGATCACCAGCTATGGACGTGATAGGCTCATGAAGCTTATTCCTAAGTGTTTCTTGGCGGTATTTTGTTTAATTCTTATGTGTGTTCTAAGTAAGGACCAGTGGACGACCCGACAGATGACGGCTCTTATGAACATCGTGAAGAGACCCCAGGGATTATAGACTTGCACTGTGAGTGTTGCAGTCGAAGAAGGGACCTGGAAGGTGATGGTAGATACAGGGAGTGGGAGAAATGATATTATGGATGACTGTTTCCTACATGTTGACACCCCCCCCCCCTCCCGCGTGATTGCCGAGCCTGGATTCAGCGTTATACGGAACGTTGGTCGACCTGACGGTGGCAGAGCGAACGCCATCTTCAATGTACAAGCAGCCCTGTTGGGACTAGGTGTGGGCCTAGTAGACGGTTATGCTGTAAATACCGACTTAACAACTATCGCTGTTACTCCAAATTATCAGTCCCCTGTATTCCAGATTCCCGTCTCCCTTAAGGACTACCGGACCGGTATAAGAAATGCCGTCTGCGACCATCCACCAGTGGTGCCACGACACATGGAGGTGTCGATGCACCCCAGATTGCGCAACTGCCGAATCTTAGTAAAGACACATGAGATAATTATGCCCCTGATTTACATCTCGGCGAGGTTGTGGGAAGTCACATCAGGCAAGTCATTGCCTATGATCTTCAAGTTTTCCGTGTGCCAGAATCTCCCATTAGGGCAGTTTTGCGGACAAGACATCCTCGCCACACCAGTCCATTGTTTATGTGAGTCCGTTTGGAGTTGTACCAACGTACTAATTTGGTTTGTTTTCTTTTTTGTAGAAACCCAAACCAAATTTCTTTTTGGTGGGGAGGTGTTACGAACCAAACTCCCTCGCCCGAGCATGAAGCCGTAAAGTCCACGCCATCTGTGAGTCCGCTCCCGAAAACCCCACAACATGGACAACGCCATCTAGTGGTGACAAGATATGCCAGCAATAAGTGCTGGATGCCTGTCCTAGTCGGCTCGTGATGTAGCCGCTGCTGACCTCCGGTGAGGTGGCGCTTAGACAGTGAACGCCATCTATGGAGCGAAGAGGTGGACGTTTGGGTCTAAGCTAGTAAGTGATGTTTCCTAGTGGTCCCATGTAGTGTCCCCAGTACTGATGACATGTCTACTTTCAGAGTCAACCTAGGACGGTTGTGAGGTACATTGAATCAGTCTACCCAAGGCAGCCTAGGTCTCTTCACCAGTTCGCTTTGTAGAAGCTGTGAGCCATCCCTGGACGAACTCTGCTGAGTGTGTGATTGCCTGCCTGAGGAGTGGCAGTAACGGGATTCGCCGTATCCGGGGCTGGCTGGTGGAAGAGACCACCCACTGCGGTGCCGACCAAGGAGAGTGACCAGAGAGTCACACGAGGCTCCTGGCTAGAGTTCGCAACCCTAGTATTAGCCGTGGAGTGGTCCAACAGCAAGGCTGACTAGTACCTGCCAGCTACAGGCTGGACTGTGGTTGTAGGCCATCACGACGAGGCACCCAGTGGGATTGGGATTTGGCTGGCCTGTGGCCAGGGTGGATTCATCGTGGGTTCTGGGCCACGGAAAAGGAAACCAAGAAAGGCTACCCAGAGTGAGTGTCCCCAAGTGGCCGGCGTCTTCAGAGAGGGAGACATCCTTGTACTTATATTGTAGGAATAATTCCCTTTTGTAACTTTAATTTATACATGGTGGTGGGAATATATATATATATATATATATATATATATATATATATATATATATATATATATATATATATATATATATATATATATATATAATATGCAATTGACGATCACAAAACACTGATCATTTTATGCGGAAAATCCACAGAGAAATATGAAATGAGGTGAACGTTTCGGCTTGTTAAAGCCTTTGTCAACACCAGACTGACTAAGGAGAAGGGAGAAGGGGGAGGATATAGGTTGGTCAGGTGTCGGCCTATATATCCTCCCCCTTCTCCCTTCTCCTTAGTCAGTCTGGTGTTGACAAAGGCTTTAACAAGCCGAAACGTTCACCTCATTTCATATTTCTCTGTGGATTTTCCGCATATATATATATATATATATATATATATATATATATATATATATATATATATATATATATATATATATATATATATATATAGGGGTACCACCACTGGTTTAATTAAAGGGACCCACATCCTCGAAGAAGAAAATAAATAGTGTTCATAGAAGACCTTGTGGATTCTCACTGAATACTTTAATCTTTTCCTCTCCTACCACCCCTATTATTTATTTATATATATATATATATATATATATATATATATATATATATATATATATATATATATATATATATATATATATATATATATATATATATATCTCTATATATATATCTATATATATATATATATATATATCTATATATATATATATATATATATATATATATATATATATATATATATATATATATATATATATATATATATATATATATATATATATATATATATATATATATATATATATATATAAATTAGAATACTTGTGTATTTAATGTACCTCCTCCGTTGTTTTAACTTGCATTACGGAGCTCACCCCTTGAAAGCCTCTACTAACTTGGGGCCGGATACCCAAAAGACTATTACCTTCAGAAAAGAACCCGATTGCGTCTTAGCAGGGCCGTAACAGACCCCCCTCTACTGTCCGTAGTTGGCCGGGGCCGGAAATGGAACTTCTAGACGACCAGGATCTTAAAGCAACATGAGGTAGTCGCCGGAATCTACAGCATCGAAATATCACCAGGAAAGAAATATAAAACTTCTTTATAGAAAAGTTTCATATATAAATAAATGATATTTATTTAGTAAACTGTGTTAACTCGGAACAGTTAGTTCAACTTTTAATTTTCCATCTGATAGTAAGCACCTATACACCTTCAGAAAGTTGTCTGGAACAGTATTAAAAATTGAAAACTATAACTAGTGAAATAGAGAAATAAATCTAGAAAGTGAACATCTAGAAAATTGTTACTAGAAAATTACCCTGTCTCTAGATAAGTTGTATGAGTTGACTGGTTTGAGAACCATCTAATAAGGTCTCTAGAAACGTTGATCAGTGGGGAACTTTATCTAGAATTTTCTAGATCCTAGATACTGATAGTTATATATACATTTTTTTTCCTTTTTTTGGTGGGTTACTGAACAATAAGGGTGTGGTACTCAACCTGAAGAATGTGTTCACCCGCTGTTGTTGCGGACTTGAGTAAGAAATCTGGGATATTACGAGTTTGAGGAACTCATATCCAGTGTGTTGTTGTTGGTTAAGAGACATGTCTCTGGACATTTAATTGTTGGTTAAGAGACATGTCTCTGGACATTTAATTTTTTTTAATTAAAATAGTTTTGTGTATTTTCTTTAGATTTTAAGGATCTGGATACGCTGTGGTGGGGCAGTCGCCGCAGGTGTGGAGTGGAGCACGAGGACCCTGAAGGGTAGTGTTCTCTATTTGATTTTTTGTTTAATTTTTAATGACATTGTATTATTTTTTATGTTTCTATGTGACGTGATGTGATGTGTTTGATCTGTATTCCAGGAGGAATACTGGGATAGCTGCAGGCTATCGGAGGATTTTAACTAGTGTAAGTTGTTAGGTATGAATTTTTTAGTTATTTGTTACTATATCAGGACAGGTATAGGATGTTTTGTCTTCCAGGTAGCTGGAAGGGTACGGGCTGCATCCAAGTTGGACAGTCAGGATTATAAGGACGGTCTCTGTCCTTAGGTTTTATGTATTATTACTGTTGTGTTGATAGGTATAAGTACATGCTGGAGCACCCCCTTTTGGGTGTGCCATTATTGTTGTGGGAGGATTGTAATGAATCAGTTAGGATTAGATAATTTCTTTTGTTTTTTAGGCATTGGGTTAATATAGTGTTGGGTTAAAAATGTTGTTTTTGGAGTTAATGGTTATGGTAGGGCAGGGTTTCCGGATAAGAAAAGTGTGCTTTAAATTTCTTTACACACAAATTTCTTAATTTCCGAGGAGGGGGAGTTGTAATGATCTAGTGCTCAGATCATTGGTTCTCCCTTCTTCCCTGCTTCCTTCTCCCTTCTCCCCTCTTCCCTTCTCTCTTTCTTCCATTTTTTCCCCTCCCCTGGTCCGTCATTCGTCTCCTCCTCTTTCCCCCCCCCCCCTTTGTCGCCCATTTGTCAAGGGCCAAGAGGTTGACTTGAGGGTGGTCTTGCAGCTGGCCCTCGTGACACCTTTGGCTTCCCCACTCAAATTTCCCTCTCCATCCACCTCTCATTCCATCTCTTCCCCTCTCACCAGTCCCTTCCCCATACCAGGCGAGTCAAATGTCCCTACTCTTTATCTTGGAGGAGAGAGGCTTGAACATAATTTTCAGTTTTGTAAACATTGCTAGGCGGTACACTAGGCTCGGGTGTCCAATACAGTGGCACCTTGTCCCCTTCGCATAGCTGGAGAGAGCTGACTCAATCTTCAAGAATTCATGTATCCTTCCACTGCAGATCATGGAAGGTGATTGGCGGTAGATAAGTGCCAAGTCCTTATTGGCCCCTAGAGAGCCAGACCTCAGGCCTAGTGTTAAATGGTTGGCCACTGCCAAAATAAGGGGTGGAACCCTGGGGCTGTATTAGATGGTGGGAGGAGCAATCCTTTCCACAGGTAAGCTGGTAGAACAAAATTTCAGTAGTGTGTCTTGGGGAGTGTGTTGGCGATAGGGGACTCAAGCCCGCATCCAAAGGGCTGAGGGCAGCCATCAACATCTTGGCCTCAGTGCGGTTTTAAGGTATTGTGCAGTTGATTTCATGTCCTCAGTAGATATCCATTGTTCCTTTAGGGGGAATAGAATAGGGTATATGTTCAAATTGTCTTAATTTACATGTTTCATAAAATAAATTGTATAACTTGTCCAGTGGTATTCACTTAACTCCCCTTTGATATATTTCCCTACTTTGTCATTTTTATGTGTTGTATTGAAAACCCCCCCATGTTCTCCTCCATTTAATAGATATTAAAGTTGTCCTTGGATTTAAATAAGCAAAGTAAACTAAAACTAATTCCCAAAATTTATTACTGAAGTTCATATTACCTGGGAGTCCATGATTACTGATTCCTTGCCTTCCTGGGGATCGGTGACAGACACATTCAGGTATGGTTGATCTGGAAGGTGGTGGCAGTGTTTAATGATATTTTATGAATTTATTTTATAAATTGATAACCCTTGTCCTTGATGTATCTTCCTCATTTAAATTAATATTCTTCTTATACTCGTGGCAGTCCAGTGAGGGGTCATACTGGACTGTAACAGTGTTAAGCTGGGGTATTGAGTGAAAAGAGAAAGAGAATTACAACAGGGATAGCGTTCAGAACGACTACAAGAGTTCACAGGTTATTACATGGTGTTCTAGCATCTTGGGTTTAATTGGAAGAGGAGTTCTCCAACGGTCATCTTCGTTCGAGTTGAAGGAAAAAATAACTGTGGAATGTATTACTGATATTATAAAGTTTATATAACTTTTCGAACCTATATGGTTCGTTCTCAAGTGATAAGAAAATACAAGGCGTTTTAGATTTATACCAGTAAGAGGTTACTTGAAGACAAGTAGATCTATATAAATTCCTAGATATGACTATCTAAGAAAATAATAACACAAAGCACTAAACTACGAGTTTTCCTGTTTGTTATTGTAGATCTTTCACTGAAGACGGCTAGGACGCATAAACACTGGTGCCGCCGCCTTGCACACACTGCTCTTTGCTCACTCTCTATCATGTTCACTTTGTTGTTCCTTATATTTTCCTCGCTTTTTTCATTTTTTGTGGGGTGATAGGGTGTTATTATTGGCTTCTATGCTCCACTGTTTCCTGATTTCGTTTAACAAGGAATTTTACACGAATTTGAATGCCTCTGTTCTCTGTATAGTCTTAATAACCTTCCTGTGGCTGACAGGCCTTAAGCATAATAAAAAAAATAAAAAATATGTTAGTTTTCTGACAATTATACATCCATTATAGTTCCCTCTAACTCGGGTACCTACTTTAAACACGACTCTGGGTGTTTAAAAGTCGTTTTGAACGAGAACTTGCGAATAATAACGTATTCCTCTTATTCGCTAGGAAGGGAACTCCGTTCTACCCGCGTGTTGAGCAGCTGGTGCAGAGACTGGAGGTCTCCGGCATCATGCAGCACTGGATGAACGAGGTACTCGCCAGACGTGTGCGGGATAAGATAGAGGCTGCTCAGCAGGATCACAGCTTCTTCCTGGACAATACAACACACGTGAGCACTTGACATGTTTCTCATTCAAAATATTCTAGATAAATGTTGACCTTTAGTGGTGAGGAACCCAGCACTCGCTGTACTGCATGAGCTGTATGAGGCTAAATGTTCATCAAAGGAAAGTGCTGATTATATAATATACAAGCTGTACCCGACTATGCGTTGCTGTGGCTCAGCAATGCATATGCGTTGCTGAGCCAAAGCAACCTTTCCCTGTCTTCTAGTCCTCCCCCACCATTCCCTCCTGCCCCATCCCCTCATCCTCCCAACCATTCCTCACTCCCCTGTGCCCCTTTTCCTCCCAACCATTCCCCACTGCCCCATCCTTTCGTCCTCCTCACCATTCTCCACTCCCCTGTCCCCTAGTCCTCCCCACCATCCCCCACTCCATATTCCCCCCTCCCTCCTAACCATTCCCCACTCCACCGTCCATTCGTCCTCCCCACCATCTCCCACTCCTCTGTCCCCTTTTCCTCCCAACCATTCCCCACTCCCTCGTCCCATCGTCCTCACCACTATCCCCCATTCCCCTGTCCCCTCGTCCTCCCCACTATTCACCTCTCCTTTAGCCTTTCCTCGTAGCTCTTTTCTCAGTTCCGGGACAAGTCTGGTGGCATAGCTCTGAACCTTCTCTAGCCTTTTCTTGTGTTTAACTAGGTATGGTCTCCATGCTGCTGCTGCATATTCCAGGATTGATCTGACATAAGTGGTATTCAAGATCCTGAATGATTCCTTACACAAGTTTCTAAAGAAAGTTCTTATGTTGAACAATCGAGCATATGCCGTTGATGATATACTTTTGATGTGGACCTCTGGGTACAGGTTTGGTGTGATATCAACCCCCAGATCTTTCTCTCTGTTTGACTCATGCAAGATTTCAACACCCAGATGGAACCTTATGTTCAGCATTCTACTCCCTTTGCCTAATTTCATTACTTTACATTTTCCTGTGTTGAAATTTAGTAGCCATTTTCTAGACCATTCCTCCAGTTTGTCTAGGTCGTCCTGTAGTTTCTGTCTATCTTCATCTGCCTTGATTCTTTTCATAATTTTTGCATCATCAGCAAACATTGAGAGGAATGAGTCTATTCCCTTTGGAAAACCGTTTACATATATTAGAAACAATATAAGTCGAAGTACAAAGCCCCGTGGGACTCAGCTGGTCGCATCTCGCCGCTTTGAAGTTTTCCCCCCTCACAGTTACTCGCTGTTTCCTTTTACTTTGTGTTATGATCCCAGGCTGGTCACACAAAATAATTAAATCAAAATGAAAATTCTATTTATCAATGAAATCGGAAACATTGAAATGGAATCTTAACGTATTTAGTATAGTGTGCGTTGATCTTACGTACAACAGATGGTGTTGCTTTTAAAAAAAGCAACACCTGTTTTTACCTGTCACAGATGTGGCATCTATACTTATCCTCATGAAATAAATTTTATGGTAAACATCAACAAAAAAAACACAGCTGAATTCCAATGCAATGTCACACAAAATAATTAAATCAAAATGTAAAATAACTCAAAATCTATGAAAATTCAATTTGTCAATGCAACTGGAAACATTGAAATGGAATCATAGCATATTGAGTATAGTGTGTTTTGCTCATATGTGCAACATATGGAGCTGTTTCTTAAAAAAAAGCGTGTTTTTACCTGCCACAGGTGTGGCATCTATACCTATATTTACAAAATGAACGGCATGATAAACAACACAGCTCAATTCCAAGGCAATGTCACACAAATAATGAATTCAAAGTGAAAATAAATTAAAATCTATGAAAATTCAACTTATCAATGCCATTGGAAATATTGAAATGGAATTGCAACATATTTAGTATAGCGTGTGTTGGTATTACATGCAACAGATAGCGCTGTTTTTATTTTTAATTGTTTTTACCTGTCACAAGTGTGGCATCAATATAGTAGGTATATAAAAACAAGTATGTATTCGAATGGAACGTTGTCAAAATTTTCGAGCAATCGATGATGAACATTTTGAGATTACAGTATGCGTTGCTCTTACATCCAACAGATGGCATTGTTTAAAAAAAAAAAAGTTTTTTCCTGTCACAGGTGAGGCATGTTTAAAGTACATATATAAAAACACCCTCCTAATCAAATGCAACTTTGTGTCAAAATTTCAAAGCAATCGGCAAAGAGTTTTTGAAGATTTCGCTGACATGAAAAACACAGTGTCTTTTTAAACGTGTTTTTTCAAGTCACAGACATGACATCTATATAGTATGAATATAAAACCCGCGCGTATGCGAATGGAATGTTGTGTGAAAATTTCAAAGCAATTAGTGAAGAGCTTTTAGAGAATAGCGATTTTGAACAAACGAACATTTCCATTATTATTTATATAGACTAGCTGTACCCAGCCATGCGTTGCTGTGGCTCAGCAATGTATGTGCATTGCTGAGCCACAGGAACCTTCCTCTGTCTCCCAGTCCTCCCCACCATTCCCCCCTCCCCTGTCCCCTCGACCTCCCAACCATTCCTCACTCCCCCATCCACTCGTCCTCCCTACCATTCCCCCCCTCCCCTGTCCCTCGTCCTCCCCAACCATCCCCGCCTCCCCTGTCCCTTTGTCTTCCCCACCATTCTCCATTCCCCTGTCCCCTCGTCAAATGCATTCCCAAATAAATAATAATAATAATAAATAATAAATGTTTATTCAGGTAAAGTACATACATACAAGAGGTTATACAAAAATTTATAGATTTATAGATAGAGCTAGTACATACAATGCCTAAAGCCACTATTACGCAAAACGCTTCAGGCAGAAAAATGATCAGAAATGATCTGATGTTCCCATCAGAAAACTGGGAACATCAAATAATCTGATGTTTCTATCACTGAAATATAGTAAAACAGTTAAAAAAAAGAAAGTAAAAACAATGAAAAATAATAAATAAACTATACTCACAAAATGAACGGAATGGTAAAAACCTTAGCTCATTTACAATGCAATGTCACATAAAATAATTAAATCTAAATGAAAATAAATCGAAATCTATGAAAATTCAATTTGTAAATCCAATCGGAAACATTGAAATGGAATCGTAAGATATTTAGTATAGCGTGTGTTGCTCGTACGGGCAACAGATGGTGCTGTTTTTAAAAAGAAGCATGTTTTATACCTGTCACAGGTGTGGCATCTATATATTAGTATATAAAAACACTCACGTATTCGAATGAAACATTGTGGCAAAATTTCAAAACAATCGGCGAAGAACATTTGGAGATTACAACGTTGTGTGAAAATTTCAAAGCAATTGGTGAAGAACTTTTGGAGATTAATGACTTTGAACAAACGAACATATGTGTTTTTATTTATATAGATTGGTTGCATGTTATTTCAATTGAACTCCTGTCTGGATCTTTTGTCATTTAGTATGGGGTGACGGCTACTATTATCTTAGGTCTACCCATTGTCATTGTTCCTGTTATGTAATCTCTGACACCTTCACAACCATAATTTCCATCTCTTCAAAACTCCAGTCCTTCCTTATCAGCAGGTTCACTCTTCCTCTCCCTTCCCTCTCCTTCCTTACTATTTAGTAGTCCTTTAGAAACTCAACATTTGTTATGACTCCTGACAATTTTGTTTCTGTGAGTCCTATTACATCTGGGTTTCCTTCCTGTGCTCTTTCTGCCAATTCACTTGCTTTATTGGTAATCCTATTGATGTTTAAGTACATTACCTTGACGCACATTTTCCTTTATATATTTTTATATTTTCACCCACCTTCCCCCACAAGTGTAGGAAGCCGTTCCATGGTCAGGGCTACTTGGGAAGCCTCATCCTGGTGTAGGGTAGTTACTAAAGGTTGCTGTGGCTCAGCAACGCACATGCATTGCTGAGCCACAGCAACGTGTGGCCAGGTACATCTAGTCTATATACAAAAATATAAAAAATGGGACAGGAAGAAATCCTGGGGGGGATGGAGGGGCAGGGAATGCTTGAGGTTGGGGGAGCAGGGAGTGCTCAGGGTGAGGGCTCGTCCTCCTGTTGTGTAGTTAACAGAGGTTTTGGGGAGGTGGGGTGGGGGATGGAGGGCTTAGATCTTGCCTGGGCCGACTTGGGGCAGGAAGAAGACTAGTGGATAGGAAGGCAAGGGGTATTCGAGGTAAAGGGGGAAGGGCGGATTTGGGTGGAATGGTGGGCACTGTGTAAGGGCAAGGGAGGATTTGTGCATGGGGTTGGGGGGGGGCTCTTATGTGGTGATGGGTTGGGGTGTTTCAGTCCCCTCTGGGGTTCCTAAATTGCTGGATTATGGTTCCCCACTACCCTCTGGGATTTCTGGGAGGAAAGCAGAGGTTCCATGGATCCTTTCCTTTAACATGCACCTTTTCCTTGCATCTGCTGCCTCTATTATCTCGTCCCTAGTCATGTCCCTCTGAAGGAATACCTCTCTGAATTTCAATACTTTTTCGGTTCGCTCTTCTTTACTAGGATGTCCTCTTTGATGGACTCGTTCCTGAGTGCTACTTTGATTAATCGATTTTTGTCTTTGTTGTACTGGCAAATCTGGAAAAACTTTTCTATGCCTTCTTCTGCCCCTTCCATTCCTATCTCTTTTAGTATCCTTAACACTGCAGCTTTTCTTTAGCCCTCCATTCTTCCTGCTTGAAACCTTCTTGTGCTGTAATACCTACCACGACTACAGCTCTTTTCCTTTCCATTAACTGGCTCCTGCATCTAGCTGCCTTCCGTGAAATTACGCCTTCCATTGCAGCTTCCTTGACTGTGGACATCACAGCTTCTGGGCACTTCCTCAGAATTTCAGCAAGGGTGGCACCCATTGTAGGGGTAACTGCCATTGCTACCTATTTTGTTTTGTTTTTGCCTGGGCCAGAGTCTGTGGTGAATTTGTTTTAAGGATTTTTACCTCCTCTTGCACTGCATTTAGATCCATTTGCAGTTTACCCATGGTTTCCCTCATGTATTTCAATTCCCCACTGATTTCCCTCCAAAAAGAAGCATTCATCTCCATGTATGACTCGCCCTGTTCCTGTCCTCCAACAGTGTTCTGTTTTCCTACCATCATGCTTGACTCCTTTTTTTGTTCCCTAGGATTAGTGTTAGTCTACAAGGATCAGAGAAATGAAGAGAGAGAGGAAAGAGATAGAGAGGGGATGATATGGAGGGAGACAGAGGGAGGTTAGGATATAGGGCGGAGGGTGTGTGAGTGTACTCACCTAACTGTGCTTGCTGGGGTTGAGCACTGGCTCTTTGGTCTCGCCTCTCAACTGTTAATCACTGGTGTACAGATTCCTGAGCCTACTGGGCTCAATCAAATCTACAATTGAAACTGTGTATGAAGTCTGCCTCCACCATATCACTACTTAATGCATTGCGTTTCTTAACTACTCTGACACTGACAAAATTCTTTCTAATGCCTCTGTGGCTCATTTGGGTACTAAGTTCCACCTGTCTCCTTGTTCGTGTTCCACCAGTGCTAATAAGTTTGTCTTAGTCCACCCTGTCAATTCCACTGAGAACTTTGTCGGTGGTTATCATGTCTCCCCTTACTCTTCTGTTTTCCAGGGAGGTGAGGTTCAGCTCCCTTAGCCATTCCTCGTAACTCATACCTCTCAGTTCCGGGACTAGTCCGGTAGCATACCTCTAAATCTTCCCTAACTTTGTCTTGTGTTTAACTAGGTACGGACCCCAGGCTGGAGTTGCATATTCTAGGATTGGTCTTACATAAGTGGTATACAAGTTCCTGAACAATTCCTTACTCAAGTTTCTAAAGGCAGTTCTTATGTTGGCCAGTCTTGAATATGCAGTCTAGCATGTGTAATGGTATAATGGGGCTGTTACATTTACCTCCCCATTTATTCTCCTCGCTTTCTGTTTAGACACATAGAATTTAAAGATGTAGTTTTCAAGTACAATTTACAATACACAAGTTTTAAATATCAGGAATTTCTTTTTCAGTTTTATTAAACAATAGGGATTTGATTCAAAATTTGAAAATATCCTGAGTTACTTTACAATTTATTGATGTATTTTAGATTTGTTTTATAAGTTTTATAAAACTTTAATATCAATAAAGCTATAGGTTAAGGACTAATTGTAATTAAGAAGCAATAAAATGCTTATCTTTAAACACTAAGACGGTTAGGTTAAGTCAGGGTTTTCTATTCAGCTTTTTAGGTAAACTCAAATATTCACAATATATTTGACTACGATTTAATACTAAGTGAAAATAAATACAATTCCTGATTGCTATAAATAGTATATAATTGCACTTATTTGTGGTGTTACATTTACCGCCCCAGTTTTGGAGGACGGGCTGGATCACTACATCATCGGTAAGTGGTAGGTGGTCATAGAACTTATTATACATATAAATATATAACAAAGCTTTATATTGTTCTTCAGCATGATAGTGGAGAAGTGAAGTTGGGCTTGCAACACTTGCAGGGCGCCTTCTACTTTTTAATTGTTGGTTTCTGCATCGCCTTCCTCACCCTGCTGGGGGAGAACCTCGCCCACTGTTGCTCCTCGCCTCAGTAACACCTTCCTCACCTTGCTGGGGGAGAACCTCGCCCACTGCTGCTCCTCGCCTCAGTAACACCTTCCTCACCCTGCTGGGGGAGAACCTCGCCCACTGCTGCTCCTCGCCTCAGTAACACCTTCCTCACCCTGCTGGGGGAGGACCTCGTCCACTGCTGCTCCTCGCCTCAGTAACACCTTCCTCACCCTGCTGGGGGAGAACCTCGCCCACTGCTGCTCCTCGCCTCAGTAACACCTTCCTCACCCTGCTGGGGGAGAACCTCGCCCACTGCTGCTCCTCGCCTCAGTAACACCTTCCTCACCCTGCTGGGGGAGAACCTCGCCCACTGCTGCTCCTCGCCTCAGTAACACCTTCCTCACCCTGCTGGGGGAGAACCTCGCCCACTGCTGCTCCTCGCCTCAGTAACACCTTCCTCACCCTGCTGGGGGAGAACCTCGCCCACTGCTGCTCCTCGCCTCAGTAACACCTTCCTCACACTGCTGGGGGAGAACCTCGCCCACTGCTGCTCCTCGCCTCAGTAACACCTTCCTCACCCCTGCTGGGGGAGAACCTCGCCCACTGTTGCTCTCCCGCCTCAGTAACACCTTCCTCACACTGCTGGGGGAGAACCTCACCCACTGTTGCTCCTCGCCTCAGTAACACCTTCCTCACCCTGCTGGGGGAGAACCTCGCCCACTGCTGCTCCTCGTCTCAGTAACACCTTCCTCACCCAGCTGGGGGAGAACCTCGCCCACTGCTGCTCCTCGCCTCAGTAACACCTTCCTCACCCTGCTGGGGGAGAACCTCGCCCACTGCTGCTCCTCGCCTCAGTAACACCTTCCTCACCCTGCTGGGGGAGAACCTCGCCCACTGCTGCTCCTCGCCTCAGTAACACCTTCCTCACCCTGCTGGGGGAGAACCTCGCCCCACTGCTGCTCCTCGCCTCAGTAACACCTTCCTCACCCTGCTGGGGGAGAACCTCGCCCACTGCTGCTTCTCGCCTCAGTAACACCTTCCTCACCCTGCTGGGGGAGAAAACCGCCCACTGCTGCTCCTCGCCTCAGTAACACCTTCCTCACCCTACTGGGGGAGAACCTCGCCCACTGCTGTCCTCCTCGCCTCAGTAACACCTTCCTCACCTGCTGGGGGAGAACTTCGCCCACTGCTGCTCCTCGCCTCAGTAACACCTTCCTCACCCTGCTGGGGGAGAACCTAGCCCACTGCTGCTCCTCCTCGCCTCAGTAACACCTTCCTCACCCTGCTGGGGGAGAACCTCGCCCACTGCTGCTCCTCGCCTCAGTAACACCTTCCTCACCCTGCTGGGGGGAGAACCTCGCCCACTGCTGCTCCTCGCCTCAGTAACATCCTTCCAACTTTAATTTTTACTGCCTATTATTCACATTATTTTCCTCTATAATATACATTTGCATAATTTTATTTTAATGTAATATATTATACAGAAATAAGAGAAACAATGTAAATTAATTGTTTAATAAACTGGGAACTGCATTAAAAGTTCAATGCCTCTCTTGCCCTGAGTATCTTCGTTTTTATTTCAAAAAATGTTGCTGCTTACTTACAGTTAATTTTAACAAAAATATTATCTGTAAATGTATCATATTTATGCCTAATTTGCACTGAGAGGTTAAGTATGGTTGTCATGACGAGAAAGCAGTAGGCCAGTATGTCTAATTGTTGGAGGAAATATGAGGCCGCTGGGAAGTAATGGACCCACTACCAGGACTTCAGGATCGACTTCCTTCTCTTCAAGAAGTGAGACCGTCGGTGTACCTACAGGTTCAAGTGGATGTTCCTCACACTGAACAAAGGATAACAAATGATATCACTTTTAAACATATTATATGTTTCAGGCATTAAGACACCACAGAGACAATAAATACAAGCAAATAATCCCAAAGTAATATTTTCGTGCTCTGTGCTTAATAACATCATACAACCATAGATACAACAAATATTCAGATATCGTGTTTTAATGTACTAATATTGTATTGATCAGACAGGAATGTAAATTTAGTGTTTGATTGACTTACCATCTTTAAGTTTCTTAATATTAAATAAGCTACACAATACATCTGATTTATGTAGCATGTGTACTTTGTAATTGGACACACTCTGCTGTCCACTATATTGACTGATATTGACCGTTCGTTGGGAGAAAGGACCGGAACACAGGGTTGAAGGATTAAGATATTTGTTCCTTGGAATGGACTGATGATTATGTGAGTATGTCATTTTTGTGAAGCCAAAAGCTTTGATGAAAAGGCTATTGGTAAACTGATGCATATTTCGTTAGAGCTAAGATGACTAAACTATTAGGCTGTTGGGTAGCATTGATGAATAAACTTTTGGGCAGCTATGATGAATATGCGGCTGGGTAGCTATGATGACAAAGCAGTTTTCGCAGTTTCACAGGTCTTCGCTCCCACTGAACCTTGGTGCCACTGCCCACCCTGTCAGCACCTCAATCCATCACACTCTGGAGTTCCTTCTTGGAACTCGGCCTTTCAACTAGGTGAGTGAGGTAGAGCTCAAATCTTCCTCTCGGCCTCTGACACAGAACTCGGGACTATTGGCCGAGCTTGCCCGACATAAACAATCTGCTTATTGATTGATATACTCGCTCATCTGGAATATCCACTTGGCTTCATTCTTTATACACCCCCCTCAAGGTCGCCAGCTGGGTCACCGAATGCTTACGGCCCAACAATACTATTTCAGTGTTCTTATCAATAATTTCTAGCCTAGAATTCAGTGTCAGGATGAGTGATGAACAACAATCAATCGCTCTACCAATCACTCAAGAGATGGAGGAGAAAACATAAACACATGGGTAAAATAAAAGTGAATTCACTGAGTAAAGTCTAGATGGGATCACAGTTGATAAAATTCGCTGCACTGATAGATGGCGGCAACACTCCGGTAAGTCACCTCTGGCAACCCCATCAGCTGATCCATTCAACTCGCTGCAACCACTGTCACATTGATCTAGTTATCTCCTCTCGCTTGCACATAAATATTTGGTTCATTTCACCAAATACTGAGTGGATACTGCCCTTCCACAATAATCACTAAGAGTTTGTACATATATACACATATCTCTCTATCACTACGCCTATGATAATGCTCGTAATAGCCTAAGAATAAATCACTGATCTATATTAATAAAAATGCAAATGTTCTTTTGTTCAAAATCGCTAATCTCAGAAAGTTCTTCACCGATTACTTCATATTATAATGATGCCACGTCTGTAATGGGAAAAACCATGCTTTTTTGAAAAATTGTGTTTTTCATGTGTTAATCATGTGAGAGAAATCTTGGAAACCTCTTCAACGATTGCTCTGAAATTTTGACACAATATTGCATTCGAATAGACGCGTGTTTTTATATACTTACTGTATACATGCAGCACCTGTGACAGGAAATATCATGCTTCTTTCAAAAACCACGCCCTCTGTTGACCGTAAAAGCAACACACGCTGTAATCTCCCAAAATTCTTCACCGATTGGTCTGGAATTTTTTTACAACGTTCCATGCGAATATGCGCGTGTTTTTATATACCAACTATATAGATGCCACACCTGTGACAGGTAAAAACATGTTTTTTTCCAAAACAGTGCCATGTGTTGCACATAATAACAACAGACACTCTATACTAAATATGTTATGAATTCCATTTCAATTTGTCTGATTGCATTCATATATTGAATTTTCATAGATTTCAATTTATTTTAATTTCGATTTAATTATTTTGTGTGACATTGCGTTGGAATTGAGTTGTGTTGTTTACCACACCGTTCTTTCGAGAGTATAGATATTTTTATATTTTTCATTTTTTTCATTTTGCTTTTTTAATTAACTGTTCTTCTTATTTTTCAGTGATGGGAACATCAGATCATTTGATGCTCTCAATTTTGTTAAGGGAAAATCAGATTATTTGGGAATGCATCGGATGACGGAGTGGGGAATGGATAGGAGGAGGAGAGGACGGGAGTGGGGGATGGTGGAGAAGATGAGGGGACAGGGGAAGGAGTAATGGTGGGGAGGATGAGGAGACAGTGGAGATGAGATGGTGGGGCCGAGGGACGGGGCAATGGAGAATGGTGGGGAGGACAAGGTGACAGGGGAATCTGGGAAGGTGGGGAGGACGAGGGAATGGGGGGGTGGGAGGAATGGTAGGGAGGACGAGGGAATGGGAGACTAGGAGATGGTGGGGAGGACGAGAGGAGGGTATAGTGGGGAATGGTAAGAAGGACGAAGAGACGGTGGAGTGGGGGATGGTGGGAAGACGAGGGGAGAGGAAATGGGGAGGTGAGGGAAGGACAGGGGAGTGGGGAATGGCTGGGAAGGACGAGGGGACAGGGGAGTGAGGAATGGTTGGGAGGATGAGGGGGACGGAGGAGGAGGGGAAATGGTGGGGAAACTGGGAGACAGGGGAAGGTTGCTGTGCTCTGCAACGCACATTCATTGCTGAGCCACAGCAATGCATGGCCGGGTACAGCTAGTCTATATAAATAAAAATGTATATGTTTGTTTGTTCAAAATCGATAATCTCCGAAAGTTCTTCACCAATTGCTTTGAAATCTTTACACAGTGTTCCATTTGCATTCAAGCGGGTTTTTATATACATATTAAATAGATGTTACGTCTGTGACGAGAAAAAAACATGTTTTTTGAAAAACTGTGTTTTTCAAGTGTTTTTCGTTTGAGGGAAATCTTCGAAACCTCATAACCGATTGCTTTGAAATTTTGACACAACGTTGCATTCGAATAGGTGTGTGTTTTTTATATATCTACTATGTATATGCCTCACCTGTGAGAGGGATTTTTTTAAACACAGCGCCATCTATGTGACGTAAGAGCAACACACGCTGTAATCCCCAAAAGCTCTTCACCGATTGCTTTGAAATTTTGACACATTCCATGCGAGGGCCAAGAGCTAAAGTCAAGGAGTTCCTAAAATAGTGGAAATAGTTAGGCCTGGCTCCCAGGGAAGATATTTCCCAGCCAATAATAATGGCAATTCTGTAGTCTAAGGTTAATCACCTACTCCACTCCAAACAGGATGAGAGGATACTCCTAAACTTTATCCTTATTTATTAAACCCTCTAATAACCCCCAATATTCAAAATTACAATAAATTACTTTACCACTTTACCTTACGTTAAACTCCTTGCACCCACATAGGCAGGATGCAAGACTTACAATCTTCAACTAGCGTAAAGACTACTTTTCCTGAAGGGACACTTGTAAACACTTGTAGGTTACTTGTAAATAAGACACACGTGGTCGGTCACATTAAGCCACCCCTCAGAGTTAAAGTTGGGGCTCAAACACTGGCTCAAGGAGTCACCACTAAATAATCTAGAATACAGTGGCACTTAATACTAATACACTGGAAGTAGGTACTTAGCTTGGACACAGGTAAAGAAGAGAAAAGAGAGGAGGAGGAGGAGAACAGAGCCCACAGGGTCGTGTGTTATCACCACTAGAATCAGCCAGAAAGAACAAGCAGTCCTCCCAGGAGCACTCTCAAGCTCGCTGCCTGAAGAGATACTCAACTTGATATATTGCTCGGAACTTACTTCCCAAATGAAAATTGGCACTGTAGGAGACATTGAAAAAACAGAAATAACATGATGTTTAACAGTAATAAGTTACAGTTAATGAAGAATTGTGAAAACGAGAAAATTAAATGAAACAAGGAGTACAGGACACAATCAGACCTACTTTTAGAAGGAAAAAACATGTAAGAGATCTGAGAATTATGATGTCTGACGACCTGACATTTTGTGAAGATAACCAAGCAAATCTAGTGGCGGCCAGGAAAATAATAGGATGGATTATGAGAACGTTAAACTTCAGAGACCCAACCCACAGCAATGCTAATACTATTTAAATACCTGGTGCTGTCCCGTCTTGAGTATTGCTTGGTACTAACTTCCCCTTTCTGGACCTGAGAGATCTCTGAATTAGAGGGAATACAGAGACCATAAACAGCAAACATAGAAAAGATAATCATCTAAATTATTGAGACTGTCTCAAAGCTCTCAAAATGTACTCTCTGGATAGGAGACAAGGATGGTATCAAATAATACATATATGGAAGATACTGGAGGGCCAGATCCCAAATTTGCACAACATAATATAACAACATACTGGAGCTAAAGATACAGAAAGAAATTAATAATAGAAACAGTGTGAAGTAGAGGTGTCATAGGTACAATCAGAGAGCAGAGTCTTAACAGTAGGGGGTCGAGGGCTGTTTGCTAAGCTAGGCAAGGGTATATCTTGAGGTTATCTTGAGATGATTTCGGGGCTTTAGTGTCCCCGCGGCCCGGTCCTCGACCAGGCCTCCACCCCCAGGAAGCAGCCCGTGACAGCTGACTAACTCCCAGGTACCTATTTACTGCTAGGTAACAGGGGCATTCAGGGTGAAAGAAACTTTGCCCATTTGTTTCTGCCTCGTGCGGGAATCGAACCCGCGCCACAGAATTACGAGTCCTGCGCGCTATCCACCAGGCTACGAGGCCCGAGGTAGACTAGGCTTGGCTAGTGTTGGCTAGGTTATGCTAAGTAGAAGTAGGCTAGGCTGATTTACTCAACCAGTAATTTGGGAGGAGAGGGAAGGGGGGAAACTCAATATAAGCCGAACTTGTAGTTTCCTGTTCCCTGACACAATGATTTATTTTACTTCACGCTTTCAGCACAGCTGCATCAAAAACCTAGGTTACTTATTTATTTATATACAAAAAGGTACACTGGGGGGTTAAGAGAGAACATAGGAATGATGTTGATTTTACAATCTTGTAAAGCCACTAGCACGCATAGCGTTTCGGGCAAAACGCTAGTTATCTTTTACCTATTCAAAGTCGTATCCATTTCGTATCCCCTATGACTGTCAGTGACTACTCTTCTGACATTCCCTAACTATCTGCAATATTGTCAAACTAATAACAATTAGTAGTAGTTAAATATTACCTGAAAAATTGCAGGTAATACCTCGTTGTTGTTTTGCCCGGTCGTTCCGTTCGTATACACCATACGAAGATTAGCATAATCTAACCTAACCTAAAACAACCGAACCTAAGAATGACTAACCTGAGCTAAGAAATCCTAAGTTATGAATATTTTCAACAGTACACTGGTTGTTTTTGTTGATTTAGGGGCGACATTAGTAAACTGGATATTAGAGCGTTTTGTACATAAACAAAGACAAGGTGTAATCCTTTTAATTATAATAATAATAACGACAAAAAATTAATAATTAAGGTACTTGTTAATCAAAATTCGCAAAATCTTAGTTTTCTTAGGAAAAAACCTAAAAGACATTTGGAAAGAGATATGCAGACTATGTCTTACATTTTTTTCCGTTATTTACACTAAAAGAATGCTTAAACATTACTTAACAGTGGCCAATTACTAATATCTGATATAAACGTTGCAAAAGAAGTTTAGGATGAAGTAACATATTACACATTAAAAAAAATAGAATACATTAATACCTAAACAGTTTGTTAATACAGTGATAAATTGTGCCAAACATTACATAATATTATTTACTAAGAAGTGTATGATAACTCCAAACGACATGATTGCAACAGCATTTTATAGTTGTCAAAAAACTTTGATTTTAATTATCAAGTAGTTGTCACAATGTATTTTACATAATTATGAGCAGTTGAACCACCAAATTGTTCTGTATTATAAATGCATGATGTTAAATTTCTATATACATAACAGTAAAATAATGACCACCTACATTAAATGATAACTTGGATATAGTAACTGGAAACTTTATCTAAACGAAAACTCAATACCAAATTTCTTAGATATTTTCCTTAATATAAAGATCGACAGTAAGGAATCGCATTCATTATGGACCAATTAAAAAAAAAAAAATTTCATTGAGGAACATATATTAGAGCATACTTAATCACTTTCACATTGAAAGTACTATGTTTTTTGAACCATTGAGGTTGTAAACAAACGGAACGCCCTACCCGCCAAAGTCGTAACATAAGAAATTGTATATGTTTGATTATTTATTATTCCATAAATGATTATTATTTATTTACAATTGCTACAGAGATTTCCCATAGGTAAATTACGGTACTCTGACTAAATGCTACTACAAAACCTATATAAATCCTGGGAAAATCATAATGACCACTGACATTAAATTATAAAGTATAAAGTGTTAAATAGTAACTGGTAACTGTCGGTGAACGAAAAATTAAATTTAAAATTTATTACATATTTTCCTAAATATAAAAATCGACAGGAAGAAATTTTCTGAGTTATGGAATAATTAAGCAAAAAACCTAAATATTTTTGCTTGAAGAACAAATATCAGAGCATAGTTAATGAGTCATAGAATTATAAAAGTGTGGTATTTTAAGGTATAATTAAAGATAGGCCCTGGTAACGAGAATAACCATAATTTTACAAAAAATAACGTCCAAAAAATACTATTTGGGTCAAACGGCAAATGTTGACATTATTTTTAAGAGGACACAGGAGTTCAGCAAAGCGGGACCCTCTCTCACGACCTCTGTTGCTCAAGTAAGGTCATGCCGTCGTCAGGTCAGGACAGGACAGGACAGGATCGTCCCAGGACAGAGCCTTGAGGCACTCCACATACAACATTTTCCCACTCTTGACTTAACCCCTATTTATACTAACTCTTTGTTTCCTTTGGTATAGCTATGCCCTAATCCAACTTAATATAGCACCCCCAATACCATGGGCCTTAATCTTTTTAATCTTTCTTTTAAAGAAACTTTCTGCAAGAAACTGCAAGAAACTTTCATTTAGGCTACACAGTGAATCAGCTTTAGACAATCTTACAGTGGCACTTCACAATATTAACTGGGATTCTGAATTCAATAATACCCATGATATAAATTCATTAGCTAACCTCTTCCTCTCCAAAACTCTAAGCCTCTACAACCTTCATTGTCCCCTTCTTACAAAGCAAGTAACTGACAAAAGATTAAACAATCCATGGCTCACAAGTGGCATTCTCAACTCAATCAACAAGAAACATGAATATGAGAAGAAAGTTAGGATTGGCCTAGTTTCAAAGGAAGTAGCTAAAAGGTACTCATCAATGCTTACCAGTATCATAAGAAAGGCAAAACTTGCATATTATGTGAATAGATTCAATGAAGCAAAAGGCAACATGAAAAACACTTGGAAAACTATCTCTAGTATCCTAGGAACTAAGCAACACTCACATAACCAAATAAAACTCTACAAGGATGGGGATATACCGTCAACTGATTTAGAAATGGCAAATGAATTTAATAGTTTCTTTTCATCGGTTGGTGCTAATCTTGCCAGTAAAATCCCACAGACTCAGACACATATTAACACATATCTCTCAGGCAGCTATCCAAACTCTCTTCTCCTTTCACCAATCAGCCCGGCAGATGTTGTGTCCATCATACACTCTCTAAAAACCAAGGCAGGGAACACCAGTGAAATTCCGTCCATTGTGTACAAGAGAGCCTCCCATGCCCTTGCCCCACCCATTGCACTACTGTTCAACAAATCTATAGAGTGTCACACCTTCCCTGATATCCTCAAAAAAGCAAGAGTAACGCCAGTCCATAAAGGAGGCAATCCGGCGGACATAAACAATTATAGACCAATATCAAATCTACCCATTCTATCAAAAATATTTGAAAAAATTATTTACAAACAGCTCTATTCCTACCTCGTAAAATTCGACATACTCAGCCCCTGCCAGTTTGGCTTCCGGTCCCAAAAGAGCACCAACGATGCAATCATTAGTCTCCTTGACGTTATCTACTCAGCCCTTGACAAAAATGAGTTTCCGATTGGACTCTTCATTGACCTAAGAAAAGCCTTTGATACTGTTAATCACAACTACCTCTTACTTAAACTCCAGCATTATGGAATCCGAGGCCTTGCCCTTGACTACATCCGATCCTATCTTAGTGACAGACACCAATATGTAACCATCAATGATACAACTTCGTCCACTCTACCAATTACCGTTGGAGTGCCACAGGGCAGCATCTTAGGACCTCTTCTATTTCTTATATATATAAACGATCTGCCTAATGTCTCTAATATTCTCAAACCTATACTGTTTGCTGACGATACTACTCTTATCTATTCAAACCTCAACCCACATACACTAAATAATGTTGTGAATAATGAATTAAAAAAAGTCCACTTATGGATGTCAACGAACAAACTAACATTAAACATCGAAAGACTTACTACATCTTATTTGGAAGCAAATCATCAAATGCAATTCAGCTACAGATAGACAACATTAACATCAGTAGTAAAGATGATGGCAAGTTTCTTGGCCTATTCCTAGACAAGAGACTCAACTTCAGCACCCACATTCAACACATAACTAAGAAAGTCTCTAAGACAGTTGGTATACTCTCCAAAATCAGATATTATGTTCCTAACTCTGCTCTCCTCTCACTATATTATGCACTAATTTACCCCTATCTTAATTATGGTATCTGTGCATGGGGGTCTACCACTGCAAACCACCTTAAGCCCATCATCACACAGCAAAAATCTGCTATCAGAATGATAACTAACTCAGCTTTCAGACAACACTCAGCTCCCTTGTTTAAATCCCTAAACTTGCTAAATATTAACTCCCTCCACACATTCTCTTGTGTCAACTACATTTACAAAACCCTGTTCTTAAATGCAAACCATGCTCTGAAACTCTCCCTGGACAGATGTAATAGGACCCATTATCACCACACCAGAAATAAATATCTCTTTGATATCCCCAGGGTCAAACTTAATCTGTGTAAACACTATGCAAATTAAGGGACCTAGTTTATGGAACTCACTCCCTAGTGAATTGAAAAACTGTAAAACTTTTGCCTTATTTAAAAGCAAAACCAAAAAGTACCTAACTTCATCTTCTTAGTTTCCTACACTGAGCTTTAAATTTGCTCTGTACCTAGTGTTACCCAATCTCCTAATTTTTATGTAATTTCAAACAACCTTATCATTGTGTTCATTGCTGTCTTCTTTTATGTGCTAGCCATATGCTGTATTGTGACTACCAATTTTTGTCAACTACCATTCAAGCTGTCATTGCAACCAATCTTATATTGTTTCTGCTGTATTATGCCTACCAATTTTTTTTGTCAACTACCATTCAAGCTGTCATTGCAATCAATCTTAGCTATCTATGTGCTTTAATATACTGTACCTACAATTTTCTCTCATCTTTTTTTTCATTTCATGTAATCTGTTATCATTTTCTGTCTATAATTTTGCAAGTATTTACCTCCTTAAAATTTTCTTAGATTAAGGACCTGCCCGAAACGCTGCGCGTGCTAGTGGCTTTACAAGACTGTAATTACCATATTTGTATCCTCACATTCCTTATGTACATTCTTGTATATGCATAAATAAATAAATGAATAAATAATCAGTCTTTCATGTGATACTGTATGAAAAGCTTTGTTAAAGTCAAAGTACACAATATCTGAAGACTTACCGCTATCAACTGCCTCAATTATGTTGGAATAAAATGATAGCAAATTTGTTAAACATGAACGGCCATTTGTAAACCAATGTTGTGAATAATTTATTAATTTATGTTTTTCAAGATGAAGAAGAATGGTATTTGCAATTATTGATTGAAGTAACTTTTCCACAATAGACGTCAAGTAAATTGGCCGATAGTTTGACGCAAGTAATCTACAGTATCTCCTTTCTTGAAAATTGGAACCACATTAGCAACTTTTCACGACTCTGACACTCTGCCCGACTTTAATGATTAATTAAATATAGTAGACAATGGCTCACAAAGATCCTCTTTTCATTCCTTAAGCATCCTGGCAAACAATTCGTCTGGCCCTGGGAATTTGTTTGGCTTGAGTTTCACTATTTGTTTAATAACATCCTCCTTGGTAACTGCTAAACTAGTAAACCTGTCCTCTACCCACCCATATATACTTGTTCGTCTTAAGGCATAATGTAAAGTTCCTCTTTAGTAAATACAGAGATAAAATATTTATTAAAAATACCACTCATCTCTTCGTCGTTATCAGTTATCTGACCTGTCTTAATTATTAATGGACCTATCCTTTCCCTAAGCTTTGTTCAATTTAACTGAAAAAAAAACTTTAAGATTTGTCTTTGCTAATTGTTGATTTTCATATCTTCTGAATAAAAGGCGAGGGTTTGATGTGTTTTCAACGTGCTCAAATGAACATGCATTTATGCGGGTGTTACGGCCACAATGGGACGCAACCGGGTTCTTTCTGGTGGTACGAAAGTTCTGGTATCCAGCCCCAAGTTAGTAGTGGCTTTCAAGGGATGAGCGCAGTAATGCAAGTAAAACAAAAGGGAGGTCCATTAAATACAATAGTTCATCACTTTATCCTTTATTTTTTTTCATCACCATATATATATATATATATATATATATATATATATATATATATATATATATATATATATATATATATATATATATATATATATTATATATATAATATATATATATATATATATATATATATATATATATATATAACTCTTAAAAGGAAGTATTACTACACTATATGTACACCAACGTCTCTCTCAGAAGACACTAAACACTCGGCGAAGCTCAATCAATGCAGTCTTGTACCGTGTTTCACCATCCGTGGTACTACTCCCAGCAGGTACCAGGAAACAACAATGAGTCTACCCTGGCCATGGGCCAGCCAAGCCACAATCCCACTAAGTGCCTCTTTGTGAAGGCCCACAACCACAGTCCAGCCTGGTGCTGGTAGGTACCAATCAGCTTCACGCTGCTGGGCCACTTCACTTGCAGATACTAGGGTAGCGGGCCCTAGGCAGGAGCTTCGTCTAACTCGCTGGTTACTCTCCTCTTCGGCACTTCAATCAGTTGTCTCTTCTACTAGCCAGCCCTGGGTACGGCGAATCCCGTCAAAACCCATGTTTTGACAGGTAGACAGTAGACAGGCAGAGAGTAGACAGTAGAACACTTCACAGCTCTCTTCGGGCGGCGGCTCACTGCTTCCGTAAAGCAGACCGGTGTAGAGACCTTGCCTGCCCTGGGTAGACTGCCTGTCCTTGTATCCCAGCAGCCGTACGTCGACTCTATGAACGCAGACACGCCATCAGTACACTGTGACACTACATGGGACCACTATGAAACATCACTTACTGGCTTAGACACATACATCCATCTCCGCTTATGACAGATGGCGCTGCTTTTCTAAACACCACCTCACTAGAGGTCAGCACCAGCTACCTCACGAGCCGACTAGGACATGAATCTAGAGCCTCTCGCCGGTATATTTCCGTCATCACTAGATGGCGTTGTCCATGTTGTGGGGGTTTCGGGAGCGGACTCACATATGGCGTTGACGTCACTGCTCCGTGCTCTGACGATGATCTTGGGTTCGTAACAGTGGGTGAAAGCAAAATCAAACAACAATTACATTTGATATGTCGTCTTGGGATGTGATCATGATTGCTGAGGATATTGAATACAAACTGGTTAAAACCTTTAATCAATACCAGATGTTGGGCTTTCAACTTAAGCAAGGGAACTATCTCTTCATGTTCATCTCTTTTTCCATGGCCAGTTCTATGTAGTATCGTCTAGTATTTGCATCTCGTTCCAGTGAATAAACAAAGATCCTGACAATGTTAATTTGTTCTACCTTGGTGATATCCTCAAATGTCGCTGAGGAATATGTATCTGCTGGCCAGTTAATATGTCTTAGAGACCAGGATGCTTTCTCACACTGTGAATACTCCGTAGATTCATACCTCTAGCTAGACATATGCAGCAAGACAAATGCCTAAGACAAATGTCAGCTTTACCGTTGCGATTGAAAACAAGTCTCTGCCTATACAATCCTTAGGGATAATCATCATGGGAGCTAAGTCTTATCAGATGTTCAATTAGTGCACAATTAATGAAAAATTCTGTTTGATTTTCAACCACGACAATTGATCCCTCTCTATCTTCCAGATACCAAGCGATTTTTTCGTCTAACGCATCTCCCCAGAAATATACAACTGTAGGCACCTCTTCTCACGTGATCGTTCTCCCCTCACTTCGAATGGGGAAGCCAATATTATTGATAGGATCAAGGAGGTGTTCTTCATCTTTCTTTTGCAAATTTAATTTATAAACAATTAGGGTTATATCAGGGTAAATTAAAAGCAAGGGATTATTGGGTGGATTGAGCAATGATGTGATCAATGAAAAATTGTCTATACAATCTTAAATAAATACCAGGGAAAGTGTTTACATAATTGGGGAATGAAAATGAGAAAGGGGATGTACGCTCCATTATAATTTTCAATCATATCTAAGAACTCTGGGATTATTGGAAGAGTAGGAGGACCTGCCTGAGGTTGGGGTTGTGGTGGAGAGGCAGGTGATGCCGGGAGGCCAGGTGAGCAGCGGAGAGAGAGGGGGTGAGAGCTGGCATGAGTGGTGAGTCCGAGTGCCCACCAACAGCTGCATGCGCGCCTACCACTTCTTGGTCATCATCACTCAATAATGATATGACTTTTACATGTCTTCCCCCTCCCCCTCCCACCAATCTCTTATTTCAACCCCCCCTCTTCCTCTTTGCTGCTTGCCAAGTCTATACATTCAGGTAGCGATTGTGAAAAATTAAAATTTGAGTGATTGATAATAATAATATTTCTTGGGGAGGGTGAATACACTAGGCCAGATACTTTAATGAGAATACTACTCTTTCCACAAGTTATATCAATGAAACAAGTGAGAACTGAAGTATTAATGATCTAAATAACCCCCTAACAATAATTCATAATTACTTGAACAAAGATGATTTATTATTTACTTTTATTAAACTGAAGTAAAAATACACACACTTTGAGTAGAGGAATGCTGACTAGGCAAGAGGTTCATCTGATGATGGACACTCCATGACGGCTAGGGTTCATTAATCAACTCCTAATTGCCTTCACCTCTGCTTACCCATTTCTGATAAGGTCTGTAACCTGCAATATTGAATATTTTTTCCCTTCAATTTCACTGTGTCAATATGATACACCAACTCACTATAATATTAACAGTGGTATGATCACTAGTTATTGACAAATAGTTGAAGATGAATATGAGTATTTAATATAAAATGCAGAATGACAACTTACGATTGACTGATGGTAATCTTCTTTTTGCTGTGCTCCAGTGGTTGGAACACCACTGTTAGCATGTGGACCTGGAGTTCGACAATACAGGCCTGCCCATAGTGTGTTAACTGTAAATAAAATATTATTTCCCTATATACGTTCTAATAATGTGGCAAAGTATGAGATTCCATAATGAAATTGAGTAGGATCACAGTATTCTTATTTTGTCTCATTTTTACGCAAGAGAAAACTACTCATTATTCGCACAATAAATTGTCCCATACTGGATGCAGCACTTATTATAATGACTAGGTGGAGGGAGGAGGCCATAGTGAGACAAATATGTGCATGGGATGGTGTCTGGGTCACTACTAATGGAAACAATGTGTGTGGTATGGGGAAGCATATGCGGGGGTGAGGGGGGTTAAGGGTTGTTTACCGTTAGGAGATATCGATCTTCTGCTATTACACCCCTTGCCACTCCTAATGATGGTGTAACTTTATGTTACTATGCAGTAATATTTATTTTTAATGTTACTTATGTGTAATAAAGGTACGTAAATAAATTACCTGTAAATTAATAATGCTTTTATTTCTAAATTCCTACTAAAATTAACATATTAACGACCCACTGCTTAGCAGAACACAGACATGAACTGAGTCTTTCATACAATGACAGACACAGTTTGTATCGCTAGCCATACAATATTAAATGTGGGTACATATGCCCTTTGAAGAAAAACTTTAAACAATTTCATTGAGGGGTGCGCAAATGATGTAACTTGTATCGAAAAGAAACCTTAGTGAAACCTTAGTTATCATACTTTGATAATAGAAATATCATCACCTTCTGGGAGAAAATAAAAGACAGAACTGTGAGTTTGCTTTACCAAATCATATTTGCAAAGAGAATAGAAGGTTGACATGAGAAGTAAACTAAGATTGACCAGTGAGAGGAACAAGCGCTCAGAAGGTATATGGTGTTGATCATGCAGTTAAAAAAACAATGTTATCTCGCACAGCCGACAGATTCTCACAGAGGAGTATGATCACATGAGAGAATGTAAGGACCTTGAGAGTATAAGTCTATATGTGATATGGTCAAAAAAATTTTAATGTAACTTTTTTCTCTATCATGTGATTTCTGTGAGAGATAAGATATAGTGTTAGTCTAATGAGTGATTGTCATTTGAAAGTGTATTGTCATGCGTAGTGTGAAGTGCTTCAGGAAAAGAGTAAGTAAACTTATATGAAAAAAGTTATTGAGGCTGAACAATTATGACAAAGTGAAATCACTGGAAATAGGAAGCAGTGTACTTCAAAATCATAACTATGATCGTAATTATACACTTAACTCTCCTAAAAAACTAAGACACGGCAAGAAACTAAAACACTCTGTAAAATCTAAGAAGATATGATACATTATAGACTGATATTATACACTTGATATGACCAAACACTAATGTGTGTCGGACTGAATAAAGATGACATAGACTGATTCTGTTACAGAGTAAACTTGTCCTTTACCATGATTAGTGATGCAGAACTGTTACTTTGTGTGATACGTCATAGCTGACTAAAAAAAAAAAAAATAAGTATGGGTGAATACCGTACCAATAAGCGATAATTGAACTTCCCTATGCAAAGGTATAGGGAAGTGTTGAGTAAACTAAAGTTAAATAGTGAATACCAACACCTTAATAAGGAAACACTCCCCTAATGAATACGGGAGAACAAAAAATACAAGAAACAGCACTCACATGGACATGATTGTTCAAGCACACTGATGCAAGCTTACACGCCTTCACTGGCACACATCTCACTCACCCTGCCATACTTAGGGAAATTGGGAAAGACAGGTCGAGGGTTAAGTACACATGTTACGTTTAGTTTTGAAAATTATACTCTAAGTATCGCTATTCATTAACTTTGATACATTAAGTGTTTAGTTGTGAAACAGAATGACTGAGATTTGCTAGATACTGCACAAAAGATGAGTTAATTTGTTTTTGAAACTGCAAAGTTATGTTATAGTTTGATTTTGAATAAAGATATAGTACAAAGCTAGCCCTCTACCATTTTCTTGGTTGATTACTACATAAGAAGTTATTATATGAAAGAAAGATGAAAAAAGATGATAAAGAAAAAACTAAAACGAGATATGATTAAAAAAAAAAGTCGAGTTATGTTAATTCCTTACAGGGATCTTGTAAGTGACGTTTTTTATGTTTTACTCTGAGCATGTAGTCTGGGAACGAAGACACAGCAGAGAACTATATCTTATCAGTGACGAAATATTAAATAAAGTATGTTGAAAGGGAGGAATGAATCATCTTGAGAATTGAATAGTTCATTAGGTAAGTACACATCATGAATATCTCATTTTCAGAGGTAGGTAAGTACTAATAGGTAAGTAGTCTCATTCATTTACATTCTCTCACATTCTTGGTCATCCGGGGTCATCCACCGTCCCTGCTAGCCACGCACACCCCTCCCAGTGACCATATCGATTATCCACATTCTTTGGATAACTGTCCCCAACTCTTCTTGAGAAAATCTCAACACTCTCCCCCAAAAAATTGGAAAAATATAATTACTGCAAATTTGAGAGTAAACACAAAACATAAAGCTTAAATAGCTAAGTTGGAAGCCCCAGGTCTATTGAATTAGTAATATTGATAAGACACAAGTTGCACTAGAAGAGGCACAAGACGAACCAACTTTTGATGTAAAAGAGCTTTGATGGACTATATATTATAAAAAACATAATAACTTTATGTATGTTTAACTGTTTAAAGTTTGACTTAAATAAATTATTACGATATAAATGTTGGAAATTTCCAACACTAATAAGCTACTATTGTATTATAAATCATTATTATTATATACTAACTACAGTAGTCACTAAATTTACTAACAGTAGTGTCAACATAAACTAACCATTGCATCTGCATATTAATGCTAGAATTCTCACGAAATAGAGCAGCAACATTGTGTCAGATAATGTCTTGTTAAACACATTTATTACCAATGTGTTAGAGAATTGAATGTGGTTCTCTAAAATCATCAGTATTCCGTGTAATAATTACTTACGGATAATATAACTCCCAATAATCTTAAATCGAGAGTTATTAGTTAAATTGTTCTGTAGTAACATTTCCTTCAGTCTCACACGAATGTCATAGAGAGATAAAATCTTCCTCATTTCTCTTTGAACACCATAAAACGAGAATACGATAATATTTAAACCCCTATAATTGCAGCCCAGTCCTCATTACCGCATTTCATCCATAATCGCGTGGAAAAGAATTATTCGTGATTAATAATTTCTGTGGTGAATGCGAGAGCCGGGTTGAGGGAGGCGGCGACGCCATTGTGGAGAGAGCGTGCCTGGACAGCGTTCGAGAGAGGAGGGTCCTGGCGTGAAGAGTGGCGAGACACATGGCGATTGGTAGTTATCAGCAAGAATTACACTGATACCCAACTAATAGTGAATAATTATTCCTCCACGTGCTCTATAGTGCCCAGCCAGCCAATAACGCGTCTACAATTAAAGCCAAAACCCACAAATACGCGTACAACGCAGTGAACGTCTGGGACTGGCAGACGTGATATCGGCAGACTTCAGTATTACATACACTCACGTTAAGTATAGGTTTCTTTCTTGATGCATCATCTAAGATCGTATATTTGTGAGTAGTCTGTCGTTACATAGTGAGAAGACCCCATATCCAACGTTAGTACCAAATCGGCATTTCTTCTATTTTCATGAATATTGAGATTAAAGTAGCCTATTCCAATGCTACTTAATATTCTTTAATTTTCAGCCCGTATGTGAGGAGTCATCGAGTCGTTTTCTTCATTCGTGCCATTTACCTCTAGTTCCTTCTATGTGGAGATCCTGTGATCACGAGGACGAATCACAAAACGATGTCATAGAAATCGTCTTAAAGCTAAGACTCCTTTGTACAAATTTAATTCCTCTAAATTGATTCTAATACAATTATGGAAGGATCATTATATTAAATATTATTACCAGATAATGATTGGAAATTCATGTGTTTGCTTAGACTGTTGCTCAGTAATTTAATAATCATTAATATTTACAATTTGAGTTCACATATTTGAATCTATAACATTTTAGATCATAATATTATTTACTCAGCAATGAACTGGTGACGAACCACACTAGTTCCTAGACGTATATGAAGTTCTAGCAATACCCCCCCCCCCAATGTGGGTGTTTGAGGCTCTGACTTTAGTTAATTAATCATACAGTCCATTCATTATTTCAAGTGATTATCCCTTTTAATAATTATCCATTGACACTGGTTCTCTAGTGTTATTCTAATGATCACTTTTATTAGTTTTCCCTCTTTTCTCAAAAGTGGGTAGTCCTTCGTTTATTAAATTAAATAAGTAAATAATTGAATAATTGAGTCAAGCCCCAGATATCCCACAATAAAAGCGGTAATGCTATGATATGGAAAAGATTGACTGTGGAAAAAGTTGATCTTAATAATGATGAATATAAAAGATTTTGATAAAAAGCAGAAGGATTAACTTAGATACTACAGAAATATATCATCATAAAAGGTAATGTTAATAATAGCTGCTAGGTGTAGTTACTTTACTGATACTGATTTATATTGATCTACTAGAGAAGGTGTATGGGAAGTGAAGACTAGTGTTAGATGTTAGATCTATAACTTGTCATGTAAGTCATGGGAAATGATCTCCATGATCTGGAGAAATTTGTTTGGTCAGTATGGATATGTAAGTACATATAGATGAATAACACACCTACACATAGATCATCTGCGCTCAACCATGTACACTCTCACACCAGTTTTGAAGATTTATTACTCATTCAGTAAACACAAATAAAAAGTTAAACTAATACAGGGTTACCATTGAGTTAGAGACTTGTTTCTACATAAATCGTAAAAAGGTGATATGGAAAGAATGACTTTGCAAGCTTATATGATATATAGATGTGTATGAAAGGTTCTGTTTCAGAGTAAACAAAAAAAAGTTAACTTATTTATTTTACAGTAAGATGGCTTAGTAAAAATATTGATAATAATAAGACTGTTGTACACCTTACTATTTTTATTGAACTATGATGCACTGCAGATGTTATCGTATGGGAAGAGAGAGAGAGTAACACTTTGATTTGAAAAATGTATCTTGCTAGACCGAATGAAGCATGTTTGAGAATGACAGGAGTTTGAAGGGAAAGTATCGATCTGAATATGGGGTGAGTGTCGAAGGTTAACCACACTCCTCCGACACAGTGGTAACAGATGTTGGGGGGCAATGGGTGGTGGTGGTGGTGGCGGCAGGTGGTGGTGGCAGTGGCAGGTGGTGGTAGCAGCAGGTGGAGTTCCAGGTGGTGTTCACCCACTTCAGAAACTGAGTGAAACTTTCTGTGGTCATTGATCCCTGAATGTGAAACCTGTGAACTTGTGACTAGAGGCAAAAAAAACTCTAAGGTTAAAAAATCATATAACTACGAATACATATTCTGGAATGAATACAACTTTATCTACATACAAAATTCGACGGTTTAAACTAGTTATACATGGTCCAAGAGTTTGAGGTTCCAAATTTTTTATTTTATCCTCACACAGTCTCTCCTCACCTCCCAAGAGGACCGAGGCCAGAGTCTCGCACCCGGGGGGCACGTGGCCGTGCTACTCCACGTGAAGTGTATCGATCATGCTCAACCATCTGTCAACCATCTGCAAAGAAGGAGGAGGACTCTCTACGTCCTCAATTTCGCTACCTGCTTGCTAGTGGCTGTACAAAAATGTATGAACTCTGGTATGTATAAATATAAATAATAAACTTCTCTTCCTCAAACCCCCCTTCCCTCTCCCTCGGCATCTTAACCTCGTTTCCTCCCCCCGCCCCATCTTCACCACCTCTCCTGCTTTAACCGACACACACACACACACACACACACACACACACACACACACACACACACACACACACACACACACACACACACACACACACACACACACACACACACACACCAACTCCTCCAACTCTTTCTCTCCCCACACCTCCCTAACCCACCCTCCTTCTTCTTCCTACCTCCTCTTTACTCCCCACACCTCCTATCCTCATACTCACCCCTACATCTCTTGTATACACAAACACACCACACAGACTCACATAAGCGCACACATGCCCTAGCACCCACACAAACACAAACACACACACACGCACACATACACACACACACACACACACACACACACACACACACACACACACACACACACACACACACACACACACACACACACACACACCACACACACACACACACACACACACCAACTCCTCCAACTCTTTCTCTCCCCACACCTCCCTAACCCACCCTCCTTCTTCTTCCTACCTCCTCTTTACTCCCCACACCTCCTATCCTCATACTCACCCCTACATCTCTTGTATACACAAACACACCACACAGACTCACATAAGCGCACACATGCCCTAGCACCCACACAAACACAAACACACACACACATGCACACACACACACACACACACACACACACACACACACACACACACACACACACACACACACACACACACACACACACACACACACACACACACACACACACACACACACACACGTACACACACATAAATGCTTGATTTGATATTTACCCTAAATGAGTGGGATATAAGGGAAGTTAAGATGGAAGCGTCCTTGGGAATGAGTGACCACAGTGTATTGAACTTTGAGTACCTGGTAGAGCTAGGACTTATCTCCCCCAAAAAAGAACTAGGAATCAAAAGGCTGGCATACCGAAAGGGGAATTATGAACAGATGAGAAGTTTCCTAAGTGAAATACCTTGGGACACAGACCTCAGAGATAAGTCTGTACAGGGTATGATGGACTATGTTACCCAAAAGTGTCAGGAGGCAGTAAACAGGTTCATCCCGGCCCAAAGGGAAAAATCCGAGAAGCAACAGGAGAATCCATGGTATAATAGGGCATGTATGGAAGCGAAGAAACTGAGCAAAAGGTCGTGGAGGAACTTCCGGAATAACAGAACACCAGAAAGCAGAGAGAGATACCAGAGAACCAGGAATGAGTACGTCAGGGTGAGAAGAGAAGCAGAGAAAAGTTTTGAAAATAATATATAGCAAACAAAGCCGAGATCGAACCAAAGCTACTCCACAGTCACATCAGAAGGAAAACAACAGTGAAAGAACAGGTATTGAAACTTAGAACAGGCGAGGACAGGTATACAGAGAATGACAGAGAGGTGTGTGAAGAACTCAACAAGAGGTTCCAGGAGGTCTTCACAATAGAACAAGGTGAGGTCACTGTGCTAGGAGTAAACCAGGCGGCCTTGGAAGAGTTCGAAATTACGAGAGAGGAGGTCAAGAGACACCTGCTGGATCTAGATGTTAGAAAGGCTGTTGGCCAGATGGGATCTCACCATGGGTACTGAAAGAGTGTGCAGAGGCACTTTGCTTGCCATTCTCCATAGTGTATAGTAAGTCACTGGAGACGGGAGACCTACCAGAAATATGGAAGACGGCGAATGTGGTCGCAATATACAAAAAGGGCGACAGGCACGAGGCACTGAACTACAGGCCAGTGTCCTTGACTTGTATACCATGCAAGGTGATGGAGAAGATCGTGAGAAAAAACCTGGTAACACATCTGGAGAGAAGGGACTTCGTGACAAATCGCCAACATGGGTTCAGGGAGGATAAATCTTGCCTTACAGGCTTGATAGAATTCTACGATCAGGTGACAAAGATTAAGCAAGAAAGAGAGGGCTGGGCGGACTGCATTTTCTTGGATTGTCGGAAAGCCTTTGACACAGTACCGCATAAGAGGCTGGTACATAAGCTGGAGAGACAGGCAGGTGTAGCTGGTAAGGTGTTCCAGTGGATAAGGGAGTATCTAAGCAATAGGAAGCAGAGAGTTACGGTGAGGGGTGAGACCTCCGATTGGCGTGAAGTTACCAGTGGAGTCCCACAGGGCTCTGTACTCGGTCCTATCTTGTTTCTGATATATGTAAATGATCTCCCGGAGGGTATCGATTCATTTCTCTCAATGTTTGCGGACGATGCTAAAATTATGAGAAGGATTAAAACAGAAGAGGACTGTTTGAGGCTTCTATATATATTGTGACGGTAATCTCCTTCAAGAGATTGAGCCTGCTCTTCCCCCCACAAATACGTCGCAACAAATATATAAAACTACTATGGAAGAAATGTCCAACAACGACAACAACACCAGCAAGGTTTGCCAGAGCGCAAAACGTATGCAGCCAGAGACACCTGCTCAGACTCAAACCGCCAAACTACCTGTCTTACTACCGGCTCCGCTGATTGGTCGCGGCCGGGCTGCAACTGCACTCCACCCCCCCATACTACTTGATGTCTGGGGTCGCCACGACCTCAGACCTCAGAATATGCAGTGCTTCCGCAGTTAACACTTCTCCCGGCTAGACGTTAGCGTATACTGAGAGAGGTGGTAGCTTAAAGCCAATATTCCAGCACCTTACCTTTATTTTTGTATTGCACTTCTTGTTATTTTGTCTTAACGTAACTTTTCATTGTCATTTAATTATTCTTATTATTTTGATTGATTGATTTTATTATACGAATTTGTTTGTCCATTTTTTCATGTTTTGATTTATTTAACGTAATTAAAATTTCATTGTTAAAGTTTACTTGTGTTTTGTGTGTCTTCTCCTTATCTTACCACAGACGAAGTTCCAGTTTTTTCTATTTTTTTTTATAACTATGTGACGAGGCCATACCCCTAGCCTTAAACAGCCGAACACCAATGCGTTACCGCATCACAATATATATATATATATATATATATATATATATATATATATATATATATATATATATATGTATATATATGTCGTACCTAGTAGCCAGAACTCACTTCTCAGCCTACTATGCATGGCCCGATTTGCCTAATAAGCCTAGTTTTCATGAATTAATGTTTTTTCGACAACCTAACCTACCTAACCTAACGTTTTCGGCTACCTAACCTAACCTAACCTAACGTTTTCGGCTACCTAACCTAACCTAACCTATAAAGATAGGTTAGGTTAGGTTAGGTAGGGTTGGTTAGGTTCTGTCATATATCTACGTTAATTTTAACTCCAATAAAAAAAAATTGACCTCATACATAATGAAATGGGTAGCTTTATCATTTCATAAGAAAAAAAATAGAGAAAATATATTAATTCAGTAAAACTTGGCTTATTAGGCAAATCGGGCCTCGCATAGTAGGCTGAGAAGTGAGTTCTGGCTACTAGGTACGACATATATATATATATGTATATATGTCGTACCTAGTAGCCAGAACTCACTTTTTGGCCTACTATTCAAGGCCCAATTTGCCTAATAAGCCAAGTTTTCCTTAATTAATATATTTTTTCTAATTTTTTTCTTATGAAATGATAAAGCTACCTATTTCATTATGTATGAGGTCAATTTTATTTTATTGGAGTTAAAATTAACGTAGATATATGACCGAACCTAACCAACCCTACCTAACCTAACCTAACCTATCTTTATAGGTTAGGTTTGGTTAGGTAGCCGAAAAAGTTAGGTTAGGTTAGGTTAGGTAGGTTAGGTAGTCGAAAAACAATTAATTCATGAAAACTTGGCTTATTAGGCAAATCGGGCCTTGCATAGTAGGCTGAGAAGTGCGTTCTGGCTACTAGGTACGACATATATATATATATATATATATATATATATATATATATATATATATATATATATATATATATATATATATATATATATATATATGTCGTACCTAATAGCCAGAACGCACTTCTCTGCCTACTATGCAAGGCCCGATTTGCCTAATAAGCCAAGTTTTCATGAATTAATTGTTTTTCGACTACCTAACCTACCTAACCTAACCTAACCTAACTTTTTCGGCTACCTAACCTAACCTAACCTATAAAGATAGGTTAGGTTAGGTTAGGTAGGGTTGGTTAGGTTTGGTCATATATCTACGTTAATTTTAACTCCAATAAAAAAATATGACCTCATACATAATGAAATGGGTAGCTTTATCATCTCATAAGAACAAAAATTGAGAAAATATTATAATTCAGGAAAACTTGGCTTATTAGACAAATCAGGCCTTGCATAGTAGGCCGAGAAGTGCGTTCTGGCTACTAGGTACGACACATATATATATATATATATATATATATATATATATATATATATATATATATATATATATATATATATATATATATATATATATATATATATATATATATATATAATATATATATATATATATATATATATATATATATATATATATATATATATATATATATACAGATATATATATATATATATATATATATATATATATATATATATATATATATATATATATGTCGTACCTAGTAGCCAGAACGCACTTCTCAGCCTACTATGCAAGGCCCGATTTGCCTAATAAGCCAAGTTTTCATGAATTAATGTTTTTTCGTCTACCTAACCTACCTAACCTAACCTAACCTAGCTTTTTTTGGCTACCTAACCTAACCTTACCTATATATATAGGTTAGGTTAGGTTAGGTAGGGTTGGTTAGGTTCGGTCATATATCTACGTTAATTTTAACTCCAATAAAAAAAATTGACCTCATACATAGTGAAAAGGGTAGCTTTATCATTTCATAAGAAAAAAATTATAGTAAATATATTAATTCATGAAAACTTGGCTTATTAGGCAAATCGGGCCTTGAATAGTAGGCTGAGAAGTGAGTTCTGGCTACTAGGTACGACATATATATATACATATATATATATATATATATATATACATATATATATATATATATATATATATATATATATATATATATATATATATATATATATATGTATGTCGTACCTAGTAGCCAGAACTCACTTCTGAGCCTACTATGCAAGGCCCGATTTGCCTAATAAGCCAAGTTTTCATGAATTAATTGCTTTTCGACTACCTAACCTACCTAACCTAACCTAACCTAACTTTTTCGGCTACCTAACCTAACCTAACCTATAAAGATATGTTAGGTTAGGTTAGGTAGGGTTGGTTAGGTTCGGTCATATATCTCCGATAATTTTAACTCCAATAAAAAAAAATTGACCTCTTGCATAATGAAATGAGTAGGTTTATCATTTCATAAGAAAAAAATTAGAGAAAATATATTAATTCATGAAAACTTGGCTTATTAGGCAAATCGGGCCTTGCATTGTAGGCTGAAAAGTGAGTTCTGGCTACTAGGTACGACATATATATATATATATATATATATATATATATATATATATATATATATATATATATATATATATATGTCGTACCTAGTAGCCAGAACTCACTTCTCAGCCTACTATGCAAGGCCCGTTTTGCCTAATAAGCCGAGTTTTCATGAATTAATTGTTTTTCGACTACCTAACCTACCTAACCTAACCTAACCTAACTTTTTCGGCTACCTAACCAAACGTAACCTATAAAGATAGGTTAGGTTAGGTTAGGTAGGGTTGGTTAGGTTCGGTCATATATCTACGTTAATTTTAACTCCAATAAAAAAAATTTGACCTCATACATAATGAAATGGGTAGCTTTATCATTTCATAAGAAAAAAATTAGAAAAAATATATTAATTCCGGAAAACTTGGCTTATTAGGCAAATCGGGCCTTGCATAGTAGGCTGAGAAGTGCGTTCTGGCTATTAGGTACGACATATATATATATATATATATATATATATATATATATATATATATATATATATATATGTCGTACCTAGTAGCCAGAACGTACTTCTCAGCCTACTATGCAAGGCCCGATTTGCCTAATAAGCCAAGTTTTCCTGAATTAATATATTTTCTCTAATTTTTTTCTTATTAAATGATAAAGCTACCCATTTCATTATGTATGAGGTCAATTTTTTTTTGTTGGAGTTAAAATTAACGTAGATATATGGCCGAACCTAACCAACCCTACCTAACCTAACCTAACCTATCTTTATAGGTTAGGTTAGGTTAGGTAGCCGAAAAAGTTAGGTTAGGTTAGGTTAGGTAGGTTAGGTAGTCGAAAAACAATTAATTAATGAAAACTTGGCTTATTAGGCAAATTGGGCCTTGCATAGTAGGCTGAGAAGTGCGTTCTGGCTACTAGGTACGACATATATATATATATATATATATATATATATATATATATATATATATATATATATATATATATATATATATATATATATATATATATATATATACATATATATATATATGTCTACCTAGTAGCCAGAACTCACTTCTCAGCCTACTATGCGAGGCCCGATTTGCCTAATAAGCCAAGTTTTACTGAATTAATATATTTTCTCTAATTTTTTTCTTATGAAATGATAAAGCTACCCATTTCATTATGTATGAGGTCAATTTTTTTTATTGGAGTTAAAATTCTATATATATATATATATATATATATATATATATATATATATATATATATATGTCGTACCTAGTAGCCAGAACTCACTTTTTGGCCTACTATGCAAGGCCCGATTTGCCTAATAAGCCAAGTTTTCATGAATTAATATATTTTCTCTAATTTTTTTCTTATGAAATGATAAATCTACCCATTTCATTATGTATGAGGTCAATTTTTTTTTATTGGAGTTAAAATTAACGTAGATATATGACCGAACCTAACCAACCCTACCTAACCTAACCTAACCTATCTTTATAGGCTAGGTTAGGTTAGGTAGCCGAAAAAGTTAGGTTAGGTTAGGTTAGGTAGGTTAGGTAGTCGAAAAACAATTAATTCATGAAAACATGGCTTATTATGCAAATCGGGCCTTGCATAGTAGGCTGAGAAGTGCGTTCTGGCTATTAGGTACGACATATATATATATATTTATATTTCATTGAATATGACCGCATATTCTGTATTTATTATTTTCTGGTTTAGGGCTTCTATCCCTCTAACTATTTTCTTAGCATCAGGGCTTAATTGGAATAGGAGTTCTCCAAAACTCATTTTCGTACTTTTAAGGTGAAGAAAAGAAGTGATTTACTATAGAGTGTATTACACTTATTTGTATAATTTGCACGACGTTTCGAACCTCCATGGTTCATTCTCAAGTGAACAGATCTTACAATACTAGTTGATTTTATACCCGCATTAGGTCAGGTGATAATACAATGAAGGTGAAAAACATGGGGGGATACATAAGGATAAACATAAGGGCTGCAGAAGGCTTATTGGCCCATACGAGGCATCTCCTATCTAAACACAAAGATTAATCCAGTGTAATTGGCCTGCTATGTTGGACATTGTCTTCTGTGTTGGCATCGATATGTTCTTGTCTTGTCCTTACTCTCATGGTGGGTAGAGTAAATAGTTCCGTGATTTGGGTGTTCATGGTAGGTCGCTCTATTCTTATGTGAATTGCCTCAAGAATTTGTAATCTTCTTGAATCTTGGGTTTTGTCTATTATGCAAGTATTCTTGTTCAACATTTCTCTTGTTAGAGTAATGTCATGGGCTTGTCTCATGTGATTCCTAGGGGCACCAGATTGAAGATGGCATGTCAAACGCCTCGTCAGCTTGGTCGACGTCATACCTATGTACTTACATTGAAGGTTACATCCTTCGTGGGGGCAAGTGTACATGTATACAACGCTTGACTGCTGTAGAGGGTTCTCCGTCGGCTTCGGGCTGTTTTTGATAAGGAGTTCGGAAGTCTTCTTGGTTTTGTACAATATTATCAGGTTTATGTTTTGGTTAGGAGTAGTGCTTTTTACTCCTTTACGGATTATTTCTTTCATTATTCTTTCCTCTTTTATATGTTCACTGTGCATGGTTGATTTGTAATATAATTTTATTGGGGGTGTTGTGGTTTCTGTTCTAGGTTCTGAATTATACCAACGGTCCAAGTGTCTTCTTATAGCAGCGTTTATTTCCGCGTTGCTATGTCCGTTGTTCACCAATACCTGAGTTACTCTTTCAAACTCTCTACTCACGTTGCTCCATTCAGAGCAGTGGGTAAGCGCTCGACGAATATAAGCATTGAGAACACTGGCTTTGTATCTTTGGGGGCACTCACTTCTACCGTTCAGGCATAATCCTATGTTGGTGGGCTTGGTATATACGTTGGTGCTTAAAGAGGTTCCTGTTTTTGTTATTAGTACATCCAAGAATGGCAGACTGTTATTTTCACTATTTTCATGTGTAAATCGGAGTACTGACTCTCTCTCTAGGTGTCTTTTTAGGTCAATTAGTTCATCTGAGTCTTTTACTATTACGAATATGTCATCTACATAACGGCAGTATACAGTTGGTTTTTGTCTGCTGATGCTAAGAAAATAGTTAGAGGGATAGAAGCCCTAAACCAGAAAATAATAAATACAGAATATGCGGTCATATTCAATGAAACATGTTTGAAAGAAAACCTGCTGCCAGTATACACCAATATATATATATATATATATATATATATATTATATATATATATATATATATATATATATATATATATATATATATATATATATATATATATATATATATATATATATATATATATATATATGTCGTACCTAGTAGCCAGAACTCACTTCTCAGCCTACTATGCAAGGCCCGATTTGCCTAATAAGCCAAGTTTTCATGAATTAATGTTTTTTCGTCGACCTAACCTACCTAACCTAACCTAACCTAGCTTTTTTTGGCTACCTAACCTAACCTTACCTATATAAAGGTTAGGTTAGGTTAGGTAGGGTTGGTTAGGTTCGGTCATATATCTACGTTAATTTTAACTCCAATAAAAAAAATTGACCTCATACATAGTGAAAATGGTAGCTTTATCATTTCATACGAAAAAAATTATAGTAAATATATTAATTCAGGAAAACTTGGCTTATTAGGCAAATCGGGCCTTGAATAGTAGGCTGAGAAGTGAGTTCTGGCTACTAGGTACGACATATATATATATACATATATACATATATAATATATATACATATATATATATATATATATATATATATATATATATATATATATATATATATATATATTATATATATATATATATATATATGTCGTACCTAATAGCCAGAACGCACTTCTCAGCCTACTATGAAAAGCCCGACTTGCCTAATAAGCCAAGTTTTCATGAATTAATATATTTTCTCTAATTTTTTTCTTATGAAATGATAAAGCTACTCTTTTCATTATGTATAAGGTCAAGTTTTTTTTATTGGAGTTAAAATTAACGTAGATATATGACCGAACCTAACCAACCCTACCTAACCTAATCTAACCTATCTTTATAGGTTAGGTTAGGTTAGGTGGCCGAAAAAGATAGGTTAGGTTAGGTTAGGTAGGTTAGGTAGTCGAAAAACAATTAATTCATGAAAACTTGGCTTAATAGGCAAATCGGGCCTTGCATAGTAGGCTGAGAAGTGCGTTCTGGCTACTAGGTACGACATATATTATATATATATATATATATGTCGTACCTAGTAGCCAGAACGCACTTCTCAGCCTACTATGCAAGGCCCGATTTGCCTAATAAGCCAAGTTTTCATGAATTAATTGTTTTTCGACTACCTAACCTACCAAACCTAACCTAACCTAACTTTTTCGGCTACCTAACCAAACCTAACCTATAAAGATAAGTTAGGTTAGGTTAGGTAGGGTTGGTTAGGTTCGGTCATATATCTACGTTAATTTTAACTCCAATAAAAAAAATTGACCTCATACATAATGAAATGGGTAGCTTTATCATTTCATAAGAAAAAAATTAGAAAAAATATATTAATTCAGGAAAACTTGGCTTATTAGGCAAATCGGGCCTCGAATAGTAGGCCAAAAAGTGAGTTCTGGCTACTAGGTACGACATATATATATATATATATATATATATATATATATATATATATATTATATATATATATATATATATGTCGTACCTAGTAGCCAGAACGCACTTCTCAGCCTACTATACATGGCCCGATTTGCCTAATAAGCCAAGTTTTACTGAATTAATATATTTTCTCTAATTTTTTTCTTACGTAATGATAAAGCTACCCATTTCATTATGTATGAGGTCAATTTTTTTTTATTTGAGTTAAAATTAACGTAGATATATGACCGAACCTAACCAACCCTACCTAACCTAACCTAACCTATCTTTATAGGTTAGGTTAGGATAGGTAGCCGAAAATTTAGGTTAGGTTAGGTTAGGTAGGTTAGGTAGTCGAAAAAACATTAATTCATGAAAACTTGGCTTATTAGGCAAATCGGGCCTTGCATAGTAGGCTGAAAAGTTCGTTCTGGCTACTAGGTACGACATATATATATATATAAGGCACAACTCTCCTAAACACGAGAGTGAAGTATACCATCTCTTTTAAGGGTCTGAGCAGGTGGTGGAGCGGGTTAAGGCGTACCTGTTATGCTAGTTGCTGGAAGGCTTCTGTGCTGGCTAGGGTTCGAGTCTCATGGTGGGAAAGTGTTCTAAAGTTATATATATATATATATATATATAATATATATATATATATATATATATATATATATATATATATATATATATATTATATATATAATATATAACTGAAAACTCACACCCCAGAAGTGACTCGAACCCATACTCCCAGAAGCAACGCAACTGGTATGTACAAGACGCCTTAATCCACTTGACCATCACGACCGGACAAAATGAGGTGATAGCCAAGGCTATTTGAACCACCCCACCGCCGGCACTCGGATAGTAATCTTGGGCATAGCATTTTACCAAATCACCTAATTCTTGTTCGCATTTGTGTTCCTCACGTGTGCCCCAGAGAATGAGGTGCTCAACAGGTGTACAGGTTCCTGAGCCTATTGGGCTCTATCATATCTACACTTGAAACTGTGTATGGAGTCAGCATCCACCACATCACTTCCTAATGCATTCCATTTGTCAACCACTCTGACACTAAAAAAGTTCTTTCTAATATCTCTGTGGCTCATTTGGGCACTCAGTTTCCACCTGTGTCCCCTAGTGCGTGTGCCCCTTGTGTTAAACAGCCTGTCTTTATCAACCCTGTCAATTCCCTTGAGGATCTTGAATGTGGTGATCATGTCCCCCCTAACTCTTCTGTCTTCCAACGAAGTCAGGTTTAATTCCCGTAGACTCTCCTCGTAGCTCATACCTCTCAGCTCGGGTACTAGTCTGGTGGCAAACCTTTGAACCCTTTCCATTTTAGTCTTAAACTTAAACGTGTGTGTGTGTGTGTGTGTGTGTGTATGTGTACTCACCTATTTGTACTCACCTATTTGTGCTTGCGGGGGTTGAGCTTTGGCTCTTTGGTCCCGCCTCTCAACTGTCAATCAACTGGTATACAGATTCTAGAGCGCTACTGGGCTCTATCATATCTACATTTGAAACTGTGTATGAAGTCAGCCTCCACCACATCACTGCCTAATGCATTCCGTTCGTTAACTACTCTGACACTGAAAAAGTTCCTTCTAACGTCTCTATGGCTCATGTGGGTACTCAATTTCCACCTGTGTCCCCTTGTTCGCGTCCCACCAGTGTTGAATAGTTTATCCTTGTTTTCCCGGACGATTCCTCTGAGAATTTTGTAGGTTGTGATCATGTCTCCCCTTACTCTTCTGTCTTCTAGCGATGGAAGATGCATTCACACAGCTTTTCCTCGTAATTTATGCCTCTTAGTTCTGGAAATAGTTTGGCAGCATACGTTTGGACCTTCTCCAGCTTCCTCAACCTTCTGTGCTTAAGAATGTATGGGCTCCAGGCTGGAGCCGCATGTTCCAGTAGCCTGGAGCCGCATGTTCCAGTAGCCTGACATATATGTTGTACAAGGTTCTAAAGAATTTTCTTACATAAATATCTAAAGGCAGTTCTTATGTTAGCCAACCTCGCATATGTCGCTGATGATATTCTTTTCATTTGGGCTTCAGGAGACAGGTTTGGTGTGATATCAACTCCTAAATCTTTCTCTCTGTCCGTGTCGTAGTGGACTTCATCTCCCATTTGGTATCCTGTGTCTGGCCTCTTGCTTCCTCCACTACGCCTAGCTTCATTACTTTACATTTACTTGAGTTGAATTTTAGTAGCCATTGTTGGACTATTCCTTCAGTTTGTCTAGGACATCTTGTAGCTTCTTGCTGTCTTCCTTGGTCTTAATCCTCCTCATGATGTTGGCATCATTAGCAAACATTGAGAGGAACGAGTCTATTCCCCTTTTGCAGATAGTTTATATATATCAGAAACAATAAAGGTCCAAAGACTGACCCTTGTGGAACTCCACTGGTGAAGCCTCGCCACTCCGAGACCTCACCCCTCACACTGACTCGCTGTCTCCTGTTGCTTAGGTACTCCCTTATCCAATGGAGTACCTTCCCTTTCACTCCCGCCTGCATCTCCAGCTTATGCACTAGTCTTATGTGTGGCACTGTGGCAAAGGCTTTCTGGGCTCTACCATCCAGCAACATGTATTCTACCCACGCTTCTCTTTCTTGTCGTTTCTTCTTTCTTTCTTTCTCTTATCGCCTAGTCATAGAACTGTTAATCCTGTGAGGCAAGATTTGTCATCTCTGAACCCATGCAGGTGGTGTATTATAAGTTCTTTATCTCCAGATGCTCATCTAGCTTTTTTTTATCGCAATCTTCTCAATCACCTTGTACGGTATGCAAATTAGGACACTGGGCTGTAGTTCAGTGCCTCCTGTTTGTCTTCCTTCTTGTATATCGGGACTACATTAGCCGTCTTTCGAATTTTTGGCAGTTCCCCTGTTAGCTGTGATTTCCCATACACTATGGAGAGCGGCAGGCACAGTACTTCTGTTCATTCCTTTAGTATCCAAGGGATATCCCCCCCCCCTGGGCCTGTAGCCTTTGTCACAGCCACCTCAAGCAATTCCTTCCCCCCCCCCCCCCATTGTCAATCCCAAACTCCTACAGTGGTGCCTGGTTAGATATTCCCTCTCACCTTAGTAACGTGTTAGCGTGTGTGTGTGTGTGTGTGTGTGTGTGTGTGTGTGTGTGTGTGTGTGTGTGTGTGTGTGTGTGCGGTGTGTGTGTGTGTGTGTGTGTTTGTGTGTGTGTGTGTACTCACCTAGTTGTACTCACCTAGTTGTGTTTGCGGGGGTTGAGCTCTGGCTCTTTGGTCCCGCCTCTCAACCGTCAATCAACAGGTGTACAGATTCATGAGCCTATCGGGCTCTGTCATATCTACACTTGAAACTGTGTATGGAGTCAGCCTCCACCACATCACTTCCTAATGCATTCCATTTGTCAACCACTCTGACACTAAAAAAGTTCTTTCTAATATCTCTGTGGCTCATTTGGGCACTCAGTTTCCACCTGTAGTAGGGAAATATGTGACTACGGCGACGCGCACCAGCTGCCCCAGGTGGCACTCTTGAGTGCCACCCGACAGGTGCCGCGCGCGTGTCGTAGTCACACAGGTTTTGGGGATTTTCCCGGAAGTTTTGGCGTGTTTCGGACGCGTGTGAGCGTCCGGTGTTTGGGTATGTGGTCAGGAAAGAGGGGAGGTCATGTTGTTGGGTGCCAGGTGGCGCGCGACGTCAACGTCGGCGCGCGTCGTCGTCTAGTCACACAGGGTTTTTGGGGAATTTCCCGGAAGTTTGGCGCGTGGCGGACTTGAGTGGCGGGCGAGCAGGTGCGGTCCCCCACCCCGCGCGCGCGCGGGAATTTCCCGGAAGTTATGGCGCGTGTCGGAGGTAATTGGAGCGCGTGTTGTGTGAGTCCTCGTGGTGGAGGTAAGTGGGAAGGAAAGAAATGAGTAAGTGGTAGAGTAAGTGATAGAGTAAGAAAATAGAAGGAAGATGGAGGAAGGAGTAAAAGAGTTGATCGTGAGTTAGTGTGTAGATGAGAGGAGAAGGCAGCACGGCCTGTTATGTTGTTTTGGGATGGGAGCTGGATGGAGTTTCCCCTTCGTCGGGAGAGAGTGCTCTGGGCCATTATGTGGTTAGACAAACCCATTGACTCCCCTACAGGAAGGTCTTAAGTGCTGTTTGTAAGAAATGCATGGAAAAGACACGGGACTGCACCTGGCTTTTTCTGTGTTCGGGTCAAGAAAGAGAGAAGTCACTCTCGTTGTGAGACTGCAGCGGGCCATTATGTGGTTAGACAAACCATTAACGTCCCCTACAGGAAGAGCTAAGTGTGTGTGTGTGTGTGTGAGGATGAGGGCAAAGTCTCCTGCAGGAGGGGAGTGTACCATTACCTAAAGCGTTTTTCAATGTCGCGGGGGTTTTCGTTGTCTTCAGAGTGTTGATGTTCGTCCCACGGCGGGTCCCCTTACACTGTGGATTCCGGTAAGGAGGCGCGAGGTACTTACTCCTGCCGACAGACAGACAGACCCACACCTGTCACCCATCAATCAATCACTCACACCCCTCATCCACACCCGCTCCCATACCATCAACCATTGTTCCGTGCATTCTCTTTTAGTATGTGTAAGCTATATCGCAACGTGATCAACATGGTGAGAGCAATAACGAGGGAAAAGTAAACACATTATATAAATTTATTCCGCGATGGAGTAAGCGTGCTGGTCGCAGGTTGGAGCCCGACTGATCAACTTTCCAACTAGTCCGGGTATTTCTCCCCCGACACCGGAAGTGGTGGGGCACCCATTACCATTGCGTTTCGCCAGGGTCCGCGATGGCGGGTGCCACGCGTCGCTCTGTCTCTGTCTCTGTCTCTCTCTCTGTCTATCTCTGTCTCTCTGTCGGTCTGTCTCTGTATGTCTGTCTCTGTCTCTGTCTCTGTCTCTCTCTCTCTGTCCATCTCTGTCTCTCTGTCGGTCTGTCTCTGGCTCTGTCTCTATCTCTCTCTCTCTCTCTCTCTCTCTGTCTCGGTCTCTCTCTCTGTCTCTGTCTCTCTCTCTCTCTCACCCTCTCTAAAGTCCACCACACAGCACTTCACTTAGTAAATTCAGTCAAAGTCAGTAGGTTGGCGTTTACTAAAAGAGAGAAACATTTCACATCGTCACGGAGACGCGATCTATACCTACAAATTGTTCTTGTTAACTGTGATCACAACATCTGCCGGCCCAAATAAATACCATTGAAATGTATGCATGTTTATCAAGTCATAAGCTGGTCTTCAATCTTATTATTATAACAAATCATAATTTGCTGTTCTCTCTCTCTCTCTCTCTCTCTCTCTCTCTCTCTCTCTGCTCTCTCTCTCTGTCTCTCTGTCTCTCTGTCTCTCTGTCTCTCTGTCTCTCAGTCTCTCTGTCTCTCTGTCTCTCTGTCTCTCTGTCTCTCAGTCTCTCTCTCTCTCTGTCTCTCTGTCTCTCTGTCTCTCAGTCTCTCAGTCTCTCTGTCTCTCTGTCTCTCTCTCTCTCTCTCTGTCTCTCTGTCTCTCTGTCTCTCTGTCTCTCTGTCTCTCTCTCTCTCTCTCTCTCTCTCTCTCTCTCTCTCTCTCTCTCTCTCTCTCTCTCTCTCTCTCTCTCTCTCTCTCTCTCTCTCTCTCTCTCTCTCTCTCTCTCTCTCTCTCTCTCTCCAGATCATTTAGTAGTTGGGAAAGTAACATCATTTCCTTTCTCCTGCTGCCGCTGTTCACATATCTTTCTCCATCAAGGCTGTCTCTCTTAAGACCTACGTCATCCAATGTAAACACCAATCGATGAGAATAAGACCGGTGAGTCGATAGTGAAATAGGTCTGGGTTAAGTCTGTTTTCAGTTCTTGTATCACAGTCAATGTAGCGTAATGGGAAACCAGTCTTTCTACTGCCTACATAAATAGCGTTTGAAAATGTATGCAAGTCTAGACAAACTCCTATAGCCCTTACATTCTAACACAAATAAAATATTAGCTCACGATTGTATCGCATTATATCATCATTAAGTAACGTAGAGATCAACTTTCTGGCTGTTGTCCGAATATCATTATTGAAATGTGAACTCATTTAGCCAAACACAATATCTCCATTACATCTCTTAGCATATGAATATTACGGTATACCCGTTTTAACCCTCTATAACACAATGTAACGTAACGTAACGTACCGCAAATCAACTTTCTACAGACCAAATATCGTTTTTAAATGAAAGTATGACATAGTCCATCTTCATTACATCTCTCACCATATAAAATATTGGCGTCTACCCCTTTTAGCCCTCTGTAACACAATGTAGCGCAACGTAACGTAACGCAAATCAACTTTTGCAGACCAAAATGTCATTTTGAAACGGAAAGTGTGGGATTAGTCCTTATTCATTACATCTCTCACCATATAAAATATTGACCTCTACCCCTTTTAGCCCTCTGTAACACAATGTAACGCAACGTAACGTAACGCAAATCAACTTTTTGCAGTCCAAAATGTCATTTTGAAACGGAAAGTGCGGGTTAGACCATCTCCATTACATCTCTTACCATATAAATAATTGATGGCTACCCCTTTTAGCCCTCTGTAACACAATGTAACGTAACGTATCGCAAATCGACTTTTTGCAATCCAAAATGTCATTTTTAAATGAAAGTATGACTTAGTCCATCTTCATTACATCTCTAACCATATAAAATATTGGCGTCTACCCCTTTTAACCCTCTGTAACACAATGTAACGCAACGTAGCATAACGCAAATCAACTTTTTGCAGTCCAAATGTCATTTTGAAACGGAAAGTGAGGGTTAGCCCATCTCCATTACATCTCTACCATATAATTAATTGGTGACTACCCCTTTTAGCCCTCTGTAACACAATGTAACTCACCGTAACGTATCGCAAATCAACTTTTTGCAGTCCAAAATGTCATTTTTAAATGAAAGTATGACTTAGCACATCTCTTACCATATAATATTGACCTCTACCAGTTTTAGCCCTCTAACACAATGTAACGTAACGCAAATCAACTTTTACAGCCCAAAATGACATTTTTAAATAAAGTAGGACTTAGTCCATCTCCATTACATCTCCTTCCATAAGAATATTACAGTCTACAAGTTTTAGCCCTCTGTAACACAATGTAACGTAACGGGGAAAATCATCTTTGTCGGATGAGCAAATAACATTATTGAAAATGACATCCGTGTTTAGCCATTACATCCAAACACAAGAAAAATATTACCGTTTTTCTTGAGAAACTTATATGTGGAGATCATATCTCCAGAGTCCACACAATAAGCCACACATCACTCATCTTCTGTTTTCAAATCGCAGCTCGCATCTAATTTAATGTTATTTTTTTTTGCAGAAACTATGTTTTTGAGATTATGCTCAATGTCGGCAATTACTATTCGTATCATCAAACTCCTTTCAGTCAACAAAATTCACATTTCATATCGCGTGTGTAGATTAGAGAGAGAAGGCAAACATAGCGTGCAGCTAGTCAAAACTTATCATAACAGATATGATTTCACAGAGTTTTTCAACCTTTGCCAGTTTTTTTTTCATTGTTATCTCTTCACTCGTGCTAAGTGAGTCAGACAAAATGTGACATTTCATTTCATTATTAGCCATGCAATATGCTATTAGCTAGGTAGTCAAAACATATAACAAGCGTTATTTCACAGGAATTTTTTCTAGCAAATATGCTTCCTTTAAGCAGTTCAACACATCAAACACCTCCAGTCTGCGAAATTCCCTTTAGTCAATAATCATCCTTTACAGTATTTCTTGACTAGAATAGCACTCCAAAACATAAGTGGTCATTTTTATTCTCACTGTCGCACTATAGTCAATAATTTGTTTCGCAGAGTGACAAGTTATGCATAGTGACGAGATTTCATGGTGTGCATAGTTTAAGAGAGTTCACACTGTATTAATTACGGTCATGGATATCTTATGTTATGTTTATGAAGACCATCTCTTCTTATTTTTTTATCATTTTCACGCCCCACAGCTTTACAGTCTTCTCATATTCTTTTTCAAATAAAGTTTGTTTACTGTTTTCCAGTAGATCGGCCTCACATTACATATATTAATCAATTTTCAAATTCAGTTCAGTTTCTTTTCAATATCGCAGCTTTGTTGCCCCCACAGCCCGTATCTAGTTCAAGACCTCTTATTATCAATGTCATTAATACGGTTATCATCAACCACGTATTGGATGTCTCTGTCATTCAGTCATCAACGTAGTATGTGTTTAATGAACGTGAGAATCACTTCATGTGCACTCATTTTAGTTTAGTTTAAAGTTTTACATCTTGAATTAATACCGCTATTGGATAGCTCAGACATTCAGTTAACATCTCAGTAAGTGAAAATCTTTTCATGTGAGCTCATTTTTAGTTTAGGATAAGGTTTTTCCATCGTGAAATGCTATTATCAGTAACCAGGTATTGGATGAAACTACCATTCAGTTTACATCTCAGTAACTGTTTACTGAACATTGTTATCCATCCATGCAACCTCATTTTTAGTTTTAAGTTTCTACATCGTAAAAATAAAATATTACTATCACCAGCCGTGTATCGGATAGCTCAACCATTCAGTTAACATCTCAGTAAGTGAAAATCTTTTCATGTGAGCTCATTTTTAGTTTAGGATAAGGTTTTCCATCGTGAAATGCTATTATCAGTAGCCAGGTATTGGGTGGGTGGACCATCCAGTTTACATCTCAGTAACAGTTTACTGAACATAGATATCCCTCCATGGGACCTCATTTTTAGTTTAAGTTTCTCCATCGTAAATAAAATAAAATATTACTATCACAATCCTTGTATTGGCCTGCTCCGGCATTCAGTTTACATCTCAGTAAGTGTTTACTGAATGCAAAATCGCTACATGTGTGGTCATAAGGTTTTCTCATCGTGAAATGCTATTATCAGTAACCAGGTATTGGATGACAGTACCATTCAGTTTACATCTCAGTAACTGTTTACTGATCATTGTTATCCATCCATGCAACCTCATTTTTTTAGTTTTAAGCTTCTACATCGTAAAAAATAAAATATTACTATCACCAGCCATGTATCGGTAGCTCAACCATTCAGTTTACAGCTCAGTAACTGTTTACTGAACATAGATATCCCTCCATGTGACCTCATTTTTAGTTTAAAGTTTCTCCATCGTAAATAAAAATAAAATATTACTATCACAAACCTTGTATTGGCCTGCTCCGGCATTCAGTTTACATCTCAGTAAGTGTTTACTGAATGCAAAATCGCTACATGTGTGGTCATAAGGTTTTCTCATCGTGAAATGCTATTATCAGTAACCAGGTATTGGATGACACTACCATTCAGTTTACATCTCAGTAACTGTTTACTGAACATTGTTATCCATCCATGCAACCTCATTTTTTTTAGTTTTAAGTTTCTACATCGTAAAAAATAAATATTACTATCACCAGCCATGTAACGGTAGCTCAACCATTCAGTTTACAGCTCAGTAACTGTTTACTGAACATAGACATCCCTCCATGCGAGCTCATTTTTTAGTTTAAAGTTTCTCCATCGTAAAAAATAAAATATTACTATCACAAACCATGTATTGGGTGGGTCAACCATCCAGTTTACATCTCAGTAATAGTTTACTGAACATAGATATCCCTCCATGTGACCTCATTTTTAGTTTTAAAGTTTCTCCATCCTAAATAAAAAAAAATAAAATATTACTGTCACAAACTTTGTATTGACCAGCTCCGGCATTCAGTTTACAACTCAGTAAGTGTTTACTGAATGCAAAATCGCTACATGTGTGGTCATTTAGTTTAAAGTTTCTCAATCTTAAAATATTACTATCAACATCAACCATGCATTGGCCGGCTTAGTCTTTCAATTCACATCTCAGTAAGTGTTTACTGAATGCAAAATCGCTACATGTGTGGTCATTTAGTTTAAAGTTTCTCAATCTTTAAATATTACTATCATCATCAACCATGCATTGCCTGGCTAGTCTTTCAGTTTACATCTCAGTGAGTGTTAACTGAATGTGGAAATTATCACGTGTTAGCATTTAGTTTAGTTTCAAGTTTCAATTAAATACTAACATCATCCCCGTATTGGGCTGTCGGGCATTCAGTTACCCACTCGGAGAGTGTTTACTGAACGTCGAAATCATTTCCTGTAGACACATTTTTTACTTGAACCCGTCTCCACTCCAAACCAGTCAGGACCGGCGGACCTGACTTGGACCGGAGGTCCGGTTTGGAGTGGAGACGGGTTTAAGTAAAAAACGGGCCTACAGGAAATGATTTCGACGTTCAGTAAACACTCTCCGAGTGTGTAACTGAATGCCCGACAGCCCAATACGGGGATGGTGTTAGTATTTAATTGAAACTTGAAACTAAACTAAATGCTAACACGTGATAATTTCCACATTCAGTTAACACTCACTGAGATGTAAACTGAAAGACTAGCCAGGCAATGCATGGTTGATGATGATAGTAATATTTAAAGATTGAGAAACTTTAAACTAAATGACCACACATGTAGCGATTTTGCATTCAGTAAACACTTACTGAGATGTAAACTGAAAGACTAAGCCGGCCAATGCATGGTTGATGTTGATAGTAATATTTTAAGATTGAGAAACTTTAAACTAAATGACCACACATGTAGCGATTTTGCATTCAGTAAACACTTACTGAGTTGTAAACTGAATGCCAGAGCTGGTCAATACAAAGTTTGTGATAGTAATATTTTATTTTTTTTATTTAGGATGGAGAAACTTTAAACTAAAAATGAGGTCACATGGAGGGATATCTATGTTCAGTAAACTGTTACTGAGATGTAAACTGGATGGTTGACCCACCCAATACATGGTTTGTGATAGTAATATTTTATTTTTTACGATGGAGAAACTTTAAACTAAAAAATGAGCTCGCATGGAGGGATGTCTATGTTCAGTAAACAGTTACTGAGCTGTAAACTGAATGGTTGAGCTACCGTTACATGGCTGGTGATAGTAATATTTATTTTTTACGATGTAGAAACTTAAAACTAAAAAAAATGAGGTTGCATGGATGGATAACAATGTTCAGTAAACAGTTACTGAGATGTAAACTGAATGGTAGTGTCATCCAATACCTGGTTACTGATAATAGCATTTCACGATGAGAAAACCTTATGACCACACATGTAGCGATTTTGCATTCAGTAAACACTTACTGAGATGTAAACTGAATGCCGGAGCAGGCGAATACAAGGTTTGTGATAGTAATATTTTATTTTTATTTACGATGGAGAAACTTTAAACTAAAAATGAGGTCACATGGAGGGATATCTATGTTCAGTAAACTATTACTGAGATGTAAACTGGATGGTTGACCCACCCAATACATGGTTTGTGATAGTAATATTTTATTTTTTACGATGGAGAAACTTTAAACTAAAAATGAGCTCGCATGGAGGGATGTCTATGTTCAGTAAACAGTTACTGAGCTGTAAACTGAATGGTTGAGCTACCGATACATGGCTGGTGATAGTAATATTTTATTTTTTACGATGTAGAAGCTTAAAACTAAAAAAATGAGGTTGCATGGATGGATAACAATGATCAGTAAACAGTTACTGAGATGTAAACTGAATGGTAGTGTCATCCAATACCTGGTTACTGATAATAGCATTTCACGATGAGAAAACCTTATGACCACACATGTAGCGATTTTGCATTCAGTAAACACTTACTGAGATGTAAACTGAATGCCGGAGCAGGCCAATACAAGGATTGTGATAGTAATATTTTATTTTTATTTACGATGGAGAAACTTAAACTAAAAATGAGGTCCCATGGAGGGATATCTATGTTCAGTAAACTGTTACTGAGATGTAAACTGGATGGTCCACCCATCCAATACCTGGGTACTGATAATAGCATTTCACGATGGAAAACCTTATCCTAAACTAAAAATGAGCTCACATGAAAAGATTTTCACTTACTGAGATGTTAACTGAATGGTTGAGCTATCCGATACACGGCTGGTGATAGTAATATTTTATTTTTACGATGTAGAAACTTAAAACTAAAAATGAGGTTGCATGGGTGGATAACAATGTTCAGTAAACAGTTACTGAGATGTAAACTGAATGGTAGTTTCATCCAATACCTGGTTACTGATAATAGCATTTCACGATGGAAAAACCTTATCCTAAACTAAAAATGAGCTCACATGAAAAGATTTTCACTTACTGAGATGTTAACTGAATGTCTGAGCTATCCAATAGCGGTATTAATTCAAGATGTAAAACTTTAAACTAAACTAAAATGAGTGCACATGAAGTGATTCTCACGTTCATTAAACACATACTACGTTGATGACTGAATGACAGAGACATCCAATACGTGGTTGATGATAACCGTATTAATGACATTGATAATAAGAGGTCTTGAACTAGATACGGGCTGTGGGGGCACCAAAGCTGCGATATTGAAAAGAACTGAACTGAATTTGAAAATTGATTAATATATGTAATGTGAGGCCGATCTACTGGAAAACAGTACGCAAACTTTATTTGAAAAAGAATATGAGAAGAGTGTAAAGCTGTGGGGCGCGAAAATGATAAAAAATAAGAAGAGATAGTCTTCATAAACATAACATATGATATCCATGACCGTAATTAATACAGTGTGAACTCTCTTAAACTATGCACACCATGAAATCTCGTCACTATGCATAACTTGTCACTCTGCGAAACAAATTATTGACTATAGTGTGACAGTGAGAATAAAAATGACCACTTATGTTTTGGAGTGCTATTCTAGTCAAGAAATACTGTAAAGGATGATTATTGACTAAAGGGAATTTCGCAGACTGCTGGTGTTTGATGTGTTGAACTGCTTAAAGGAAGCATATTTGCTAGAAAAAATTCCTGTGAAATAACGCTTGTTATATGTTTTGACTACCTAGCTAATAGCATATTGCATGGTTAATAATGAAATGAAATGTCACATTTTTGTCTGACTCACTTAGCACGAGTGAAGAGATAACATTGAAAAAACTGGCAAAGGTTGAAAAACTCTGTGAAATCATATCTGTTATGATAAGTTTTGACTAGCTGCACGCTATGTTTGCCTTCTCTCTCTAATCTACACACGCGATATGAAATGTGAATTTGTTGACTGAAAGGAGATTGATGATACGAATAGTAATTGCCGACATTGAGCATAATCTCAAAAACATAGTTTCTGCAAAAAAAAATAACATTAAATTAGATGCGAGCTGCGATTTGAAAACAGAAGATGAGTGATGTGTGGCTTATTGTGTGGACTCTGGAGATATGATCTCCACATATAAGTTTCTCAAGAAAAGCGGTAATATTTTTCTTGTGTGTTTGGATGTAATGGCTAAACACGGATGTCATTTTCAATAATGTTATTTGCTCATCCGACAAAGATGATTTTCCCCGTTACGTTACATTGTGTTACAGAGGGCTAAAACTTGTAGACTGTAATATTCTTATGGAAGGAGATGTAATGGAGATGGACTAAGTCCTACTTTATTTAAAAATGTCATTTTGGGCTGTAAAAGTTGATTTGCGTTACGTTACATCGTGTTAGAGGGCTAAAACTGGTAGAGGTCAATATTATATGGTAAGAGATGTGCTAAGTCATACTTTCATTTAAAAATGACATTTTGGACTGCAAAAAGTTGATTTGCGATACGTTACGGTGAGTTACATTGTGTTACAGAGGGCTAAAAGGGGTAGTCAACAATTAATTATATGGTAGAGATGTAATGGAGATGGGCTAACCCTCACTTTCCGTTTCAAAATGACCTTTTGGACTGCAAAAAGTTGATTTGCGTTACGCGACGTTGCGTTACATTGTGTTACAGAGGGCTAAAAGGGGTAGACGCCAATATTTTATATGGTGAGAGATGTAATGAAGATGGACTAAGTCATACTTTCATTTAAAAATGACATTTTGGACTGCAAAAGTCGATTTGCGATATGTTACGTTGTGTTACATTGTGTTACAGAGGGCTAAAAGGGGTAGCCATCAATTATTTATATGGTAAGAGATGTAATGGAGATGGTCTAACCCGCACTTTCCGTTTCAAAATGACATTTTGGACTGCAAAAAGTTGATTTGCGTTACGTTACGTTGCGTTACATTGTGTTACAGAGGGCTAAAAGGGGTAGAGGTCAATATTTTATATGGTGAGAGATGTAATGAATAAGGACTAATCCCACACTTTCCGTTTCAAAATGACATTTTGGTCTGCAAAAGTTGATTTGCGTTACGTTACGTTGCGTTACATTGTGTTACAGAGGGCTAAAAGGGGTAGACGCCAATATTTTATATGGTGAGAGATGTAATGAAGATGGACTATGTCATACTTTCATTTAAAAACGATATTTGGTCTGTAGAAAGTTGATTTGCGGTACGTTACGTTACGTTACATTGTGTTATAGAGGGTTAAAACGGGTATACCATAATATTCATATGCTAAGAGATGTAATGGAGATATTGTGTTTGGCTAAATGAGTTCACATTTCAATAATGATATTCGGACAACAGCCAGAAAGTTGATCTCTACGTTACTTAATGATGATATAATGCGATGCAATCGTGTGCTAATATTTTATTTGTGTTA
>NW_025561671.1:0-35955 GCF_020424385.1 Procambarus clarkii | reverse complement strand
TTCATCAAAGTTAATCTTTAAGCCACCAAAATTATTTTCAGTGTCATCAAAGGTGATCTCTAACACACTTTCGTTCATGAAAGTTATTCTGTATCTTATCAAATGTTATTCTCAGAGTCATCAGAGGTATTCTTATAGTCATCATAGGTATTCTCAGAGTCATCAAATACATTCTCAGACTCATCTAAGGTAATCTCTAACTCACTCTCGTTCATCAAAAGTTGTTCTATAAGACATCAAAGTCATCAAAAGTTATTCTCAGACTCATCTAAAGTTATTATCTAAGACAAAAGTTATTCTCTATGTTATCAAAAGTTATTCTCAGAGTCATCAAAGGTATTCTCATAGTCATCAAAGTCATTCTCAAAGTCATTAAAGATATTCTCAGAGTCTTCAAAGGTGATCTCTAACACATTTTCGTTCATTAAAGTTATTCTATAAGTCTCCCTCGTTCATCAAAGTTGTTTTCTAAGACATCAATGTTGATCTCTAAGACATAAAGTTATTCTCTAAGACATCATTGATGTTCTCTAAGACATAAAGTTATTCTCCAAGACATCAAAAGTTATTTTCAGAGTCATTAAAGTTAATCTCTAGTCACCTTCGTTCATCAAAGTTGTTCTCAAAGACATCCATGTTATTCTCTAAGTAACCTTTCGTTCGTCAGAGAAGCTTTCTAAGACATCTTCGTTCATCAAAGTTATTCTCAGAGACATTTAAAAATATTATCTAAGACATAAATGTTATTCTCTGAGCTATCAAAATACTACTCATGATCTCAATATCTTTCTCAAAGTCGCCAAAGATTTTCTCATAGTCAATAAAGGTATTCTCTAACTCACTTTCGTCCATCAATGTTATTCTCAAATTAATTTTCTTGTACTACCCCTATAATACACTCAATCCTGTTTAAACATGTAATATGGGGCGGGGCTTAATAATTCCCAGTTCAAATTTGAAAGGCAACATTATCTTAATTCCATTATTTATCCTGTTTAAACATGTAATAGGGAGCGGGGCTTAATAATTCCCAGTTCAAACTTGTAAGGAGACATTATCCTACCTTTAAGGTTTGGGAATAGCTTTGTTTAGTCTGTTCTCAGCATCTCCAGAGACAGGTGTGAAATATATTTTACAGAATAATCTATCAACATCATGGAAGATACTTTCCCCTATATACGAAGAAAAACTTTTTCTGTAATCAAAAGTCTATATGGGGAGCAAGAACGATTAGTCAGTTTCATTGACTCGCCTCTAGAATGGTTAAATCCTAAAGACTTAGCTTCTAATGGGTTCTATTATTTAAGAAGTGAAGATAAATGTTGTTGCATTTTTTGTTCTCAAACACTAGGTGATTGGGAACTAGATATATTATTGGGGATGAACATCGGAAACACGTTCCATATTGTCCATTTATTAGACATCTTCCTGTTGGGAATATTCCTATTTCTCTGGGTAAAATTACCCAGCCAACAGAAATTGCTTTATTATTGGAACCTGCACAAATATCCCATACTACAGTAGATGTATGTTCGAACTTAGTAGCGGGGTCTTATCCTGAAAGTATTGGTACGTATTAATCTACATTGTATTTTACATAACAAATAATATATTTTATCTATATTCGGTCAATATTATATATATATATTATATATATATATATATATATATATATATATATATATATATATATATATATATATATATATTATATATATATATATATATATATATATATTATATATATATATATATATATATGTCGTACCTAGTAGCCAGAACTCACTTCTCAGCCTATTATGCAAGGCCCAATTTGCCTAATAAGCCAAGTTTTCATGAATTAATTGTTTTTCGACTACCTAACCTACCTAACCTAACCTAACCTACCTTTTTGGGCTACCTAACCAAACCTAACCTATAAAGATAGGTTAGGTTAGGTTAGGTAGGGTTGGTTAGGTTCGGTCATATATCTATGTTAATTTTAACTCCAATAAAAAAAAATTGACCTCATACATAATGAAATGGGTAGCTTTATCATTTCATAAGAAAAAAATTAGAAAAAATATATTAATTCAGGAAAACTTGGCTTATTAGGCAAATCGGGCCTTGCATAGTAGGCCAAAAAGTGAGTTCTGGCTACTAGGTACGACATATATATATATATTATATATATATATATATATATATATATATATATATATATATATATATATATATATATATATATATATATATATATATATATATATATATATATATATATATATATATATATATATATATATATATATATATATTATATATATATATATATATATATATATATATATATATATATATATATATATATATATATATATATATATATATATATATATATATATATATATTATATATATTATACACTTTCAAACATATTAATACTTAATTATTTAAATACTTATAACACATTTAACTATAATTTTACATATACCATTTTTGTTAAACAATAATGGTCTTAACAATATATTGTATTTTTTCCTACAAATTGGACATAGATTTAAACAACTGCCACATAAACTACACGTAGTCATATGCATACATGGTAAAAACACAAGCTGTATTTCAGTATCTAAGCAAATTTTACAACGCCTCTCACATTTAAAGGTCTCTAAAGCTTTAATTGCATTGTCTAACGTCTCAAAACCAGATGTTTTCTCACATGATATCCTTTGTAGAGCCGGTGTTATTAGTTCAGATAATTTAGGACTGGAATTAGGTACTTGATTAGATATGTATTCTTCAGTACAACTATTTCTTATTTTCTGAATTACTGTATCAGTATGGAGCAGTGGACTCAAATCTTTAGATTTGGTAAAATGCCATCGAATAACATTTTTAAGACTTTCTTCTGGAATTTTCAAATTAGCAACAATATACTTACAAACATCTAGTTCTATAAGAGCATTTATTATACCCTCATCAATAGGGGATACAGAAGGTTCAGATCGTCTAATAACAAATAATGCACTATCAATAAAGGCCCTGTCTTTTTGTAAAACAACAAAGTTACATTCTGAATACCATCCAGCGTGTGAGGTCCATGGATCATCATTTGCTTCCCAATTTCGTATTCCGTTCCCACAGTTAATACATTTAACATGGTCGCTAATACCTAAAGAAAAAGAGATATACAAATTAATTAGTCATATAACTATTTATATAATTTTTGTTTATATACATGTATTTTCTTTTACTTACCGCAATAGAAGAAGCCAGCTCTGCTTAACTCTTCAGGGGTTTGTTTTACTTGTTTAGGCCAGTGTTGTCCTATAAAACTCTCCAATGTACTTTCAAATGGAACATAAGTAGGAAATTTAGGAGGGCAATACAGTTTCAACCCTTTAATGCTCGATGTTCCATTCTGTTGTTCCCTTTCAAGGAAACTTGTTTATATATATATATATATATATATATATATATATATATATATATATATATATATATATATTATATATATACATACATATATATATATATATATATATATATAATATAATATATATATATATATATATATATAATATATATATATATATATATATATATATATATATATATATATATATATATATATATATATATATATATTGTGACAGAGTTCCCCCCCCCCTTATAATTCTCCCACGCCTGCAGTAAGAGTCATGTCTACTTTTCCCAAGCGTTCTCTACGTTGCAGGCTACAATTTTATATATGGGAGAGAGTGAAGTGTTCTCGGAGAGCCGAGAAATTTGTGAAATAGTGATATTTTGGCCTGTGGTTTAGGCCCTTTAGGGAGCCAAGATGGCGCTGGCTTCCCTGATCTCCCGCCAAAACCGTGTGACGTCAGTGGCACCGGATTGGTCACCGACAGCAATGTGGCACCGGGAGCCAATGAAAACCTCCCGTGGCAAAAGTGACGTCACGAAGGAAGGGGGTCCGGCCAGCGCGCCGGGCTGGCGCCAGCAGTCAGACACGACACGTCATAGAGGTTGGGCGTGCGACGAGTGGTCCTGTCAGTCGGACAGTTATTCCAGCTCCCGTGGATTTATGCGTCACCGGAATTCCGCCAGTACTCTGAGAAGTCTTCCCTAGTTCATGTGTTGAACCAGAAGAGGGAATTGACGGTTATTTGAGCAACAAGTGCTCCAGTCAGGTACTGTGCCAGTAGCAGTGAAGCCGTGCAGTGACGTATGTTGACGTCTGTGGCAATTCACCAGTTCGTGACAGCGTAGTGGCTGACAGAGCCACTGGGTAGCTGAGGAAGAGAGGACTATTTGGGGAAACCGAACGACTGTAGCTGAGACGTAGGCGACAGCCGTTGCTGGGAGAAGACGACGGCCAGGAGACCGACTCCAACCTTCAAGAAGTCAAGAAGGAGGACGGACCTGCAGTGAGGAGGCACGGAGACGACGCGCTAAACGGTGGGACGACGAGAGGCTCTGGTAGGACACGACGACGTGTAGTGTGGGAGCGTTCCCGACACGAGGACCAAGAGCTACATCTCGACTCTCATCGGAGGATAGGGTGAAGTAGGTGGTTCTAGTTCCCTCCCCATTCCCCTTTAGTTAGCTATATTATTTGGCTATATTATCTAGCCTGAAGATTTTATATGTCGTGAGCAAGTCTCACCCATGTCACGATAACGCACCAGTGTGCTAGACAGTACTATCAAGAGTACTTGTAACATTCATGTTGATTATTGGTGTGTACAGACACCAGGAACCAGTGATAAATTTACTGTGTTGTGTATATCTTTCTATAGATTTTGATATGAACATATAGTGGTGAATTATATATAATATTATGCCAGTATTTGGAGGTTAGGCTATGTGCCCAGAAACTATTTATTTTCCATGTATTGATGATTGATTTATATACCATATAAATGTCTATGTTCATTCAGTGAATAATCATTTGTGAGTACAGTGAATTATTGCATTATCGCCAACGAGAGAAAGTACTGAAAACTCCAGTGTTAATAGTTTATAATATATTGTTGAGTGAAGAACAATGTGAAGCCATTACAGTGAATCATTGTAGAATTGATTGTAGAAAAGACTGTTTGAGCCTGAGTACAGTGTAACTAAGTAATTCGGTTTATTTGTGCCAATATCGAGTGTGCGAGTTTCTAGTAGTATTGGAGAATTTAAAGAAACCGCGCGCGTGAATCTAGCACACAAGCAAATTTAGCGCGGAGAGTCCATTGCGATCAGCTGTTCTTGACACTTGATGAGGAGGGGGAGGTGTTGCCACCTAATGATCGCGGACTATTCGTGGGAACTTCCGGCCGCGTCAGGATTTGCTGATTTATTTGTTGTTGTTTGGCTTTGTGACATCTTTCATACATTTTAAGTAAAATACAAAAACTATCTTAGTGTTTTTATCATTCCCTCCATTGATCTTGTGGCTATATTATACTGGTAAACCTAGAGTGATAACAATAAGTACCTGCCTGATTCCTGATCTTTTGAGTGTGTCCTTGCCAAGGCTACCGCTGAATACACCAGTCCACTGATGGTGTTATTGGCCACCTTAAACACCAATTGGCGACTTTGTGATTAACCGTATAGCCCTATTGTTGGGGAGGGCACACGACGGTCGATGTGATCGAGTCGTGTTCTCACTCTTTCTTAATAAGAGGCCGTTAAGATTGACTGGGAGACTCTCCTGGCGTGCAGTGGCGCCGTGAGGATCGAGGGAAGACCCGCAGGGCTACGGTGAGTTACCGTGAGCATAACTATTGCTCACCCCAGAGTAAGGGTAGAGAATAATAGAGAGGTGAAAACCCCCAACAATATATATATATATATATATATATATATATATATATATATATATATATATATATATATATATATATATATATATATATATATATATATATATATATACATATATATATATATACATATATATATATATATATATATATATATATGTATATATATATATATATATATATATCTAAAGTCACTAATACGAATAGCGTTTCGGCCAAATATATACGAAGTAAAACCCAAACAAAAACCCATTACAGCAGAGTAGGACCCATAAAAGATGAGACTAACAATGCAACCCGTCCTCGACTCTAGTCCATTACAACCAGCGGTCGACCCCACAGACGCATTCATAAATTTTAACATGCTGTTCATTCAAAACGGGAATTTTCTCAAGTATAAATTAATATTATATTATATTGGCATATTGTGTATTTATAACCTATCCTATAGGCATAGGATAGGTTAGGTCAGATGTTTAGGTTCTGTTGGCGTTTATTTGTATTTGTAGTACGTGGGTGAAGCATTGATAGTGTTGTGGTTCGAACAAAATTCGTCAGTGAAGCACTTGTTTCGGATATGTTCGAACGTCAACAGTTGTGAGTCGTGTGTAAACTGCTTTTCATTCATAAACAGGGGGTTTGGCGGGTGCATGGAATCACTTTTGGATCTTTGTTTGGAGGACGGGCTGAACAATGTTAAGTTGCACGATAAAAAGGCAGCAAACACACTGAACGAATACTTTACATCAGTGTTCACACTAGAAAGCTTGAATGACATCCCATCACCCACACAAATGTTTGTCGGATGTAAAGAGAATGAATTAAGGGAAATACCAATTACACGCTACACAATCAGGAAGAGCATTGACAAACTAAAAGACTCAAAAGACCAAAGTGTGAATGTATTTCAGTCCCAAGTCGTAAAGGAACTGAACTGGCAAATTCACTATGTTTGTCAGTGAAACTCCTTTTCAGAAAATCCCTGGACCATGGAATAGTTGAAGGTAATAATGAGACCTTACTAAGTGATCTAAATGAACTTCAAAAATGGTCAGATGACTGTCAAATGCTTTTTAATGTCGATAAATGCTAGCCCTTTCATGTGGGCCACAACAATCCACTTCAGAACTACCAAATTGAGAGCACTACCTCACAACAGATAGATGAAGGAAAGGGCGTTTGAGTCAGAATGCATCATTTCGCCTTCTCGCCATGCCCTGTGGCTGGGGGGATTGGTGCCCTGTAGCTACATCAACACCCTATACCCCCCCGAAGTGGCAAGGGGAGTTAGGGGACAATAATATTGCTCAACAAGTGGAAGAGGTAATTAAAAAAAAATCATACCAGAGCTTCATCTCTCGTATCAGGAATAGATGAGGGCCACTAGGGTAACAACACTGCAGACCAGGCATGACAGGGCGGATCTCATAGAAACCCATAAAATACTAAATTTGTTGGATGTCAATCCGGACAGTTTTTTCAAAAGGTCAGACGTAACACGAACGAGGAGCAACGGGTTCAAGCTCAAGAAACCACAATGTAGGACAGAAAACCAAAGATGCTTTCACCCATAGGGTTGTAAACCCTTGGAATCGCCTACCCGCACATGGCATAACTCTGCTTGGTATTAAAATGCTGTAGCGAGTAATCCTTATACTCGCTCCATTATCTCATTATCTTAATATCATAACTAATTAGCACTAATTACAGAAGCTACAATCCTTTCCCCAATTACAGGTAATACTCTTCTCAGCTTGTTGGAGGGAGCTGAGGTGTAATCACCATATAAGCAAGCGATATGAGGAATGGAGGACAGTACAATTCCCCATTCAACAATGTAGCACTCGGCGTGTGCAGTTCTAATCGACCCAAGACGCTACAGCTTCGACACAGCAGACTACGACCGCATCGAGCCGCCACGCTCTCGCTCCCCGAGTTCAGACACTCACAATTTGCCATTAGCCATTATCTTAATTATTGTACATGTGCTTGGGGTTCTACTACCCAAAATCATGCATGTCCCCTAATTATGCCATACAAATCTGCTATTAGAACTTTTACCTGAATAAACATTTAATATTCTTTATGTAAATTAGTACTGTAAATTTAGTACTTGTGACGAGGATTGTTATGGCCCATATACAAGATCTTGCATTTAATTATCATTTACATTATAATTTGATGATGTGGTTTGTAATATTTTCATCTATGTTATTGGTATATATGACAAAACCTCATGTAAATCAGGTAGGTAGGTAGGTGTGTGGCAGTCCGTCTAATTACCCAAAGCTTCTTAGTACAGTATACGTAAGTAATGAAACACTACGATATATTTACTCACTATATGTTGGTGCTGAATGTAGAACATCATGAAAAAAAACTTATTTTTACTCTAAACTAACATAATTTTATAGCAAAATTTAAATCATCTAATTACCCAAAGCCACAACATTCTCTCTTTAGCGCATTTATTATGCACCCTATACCCATCTTGTGAGCCGAAGTGGAAAGAGATACAGAGGCTTATTTATTGTCATGTTCCTGCATGCCAATGTGAGAAGGAATCCACAACATTTTTATATTTACCCTCTTGCTAAGTATTCTTATAAAATAAAATACAATGTTTATTTAGGTAAGGTACATACATACAATAAATTTTTACAAAGATTGGTTGACTTATAGGTAGAGCTAGTACATACAATGCCTAAAGCCACTATTACGCAAAGCGTTTCGGGCACGATAAACTTAAATGACAAGCTTAATACTAATTGAGCATAATGAGTAGAATGAAAACAAGAAATAAAAACATAGATGAAAAAGCAGTACAAATACAATTATGTCGACAAACAGCGCTCTTTAAAGAAAACAGACATTGGTTGACAATAGAAGGGTAGGGTAGGTTACAGGGAATTTATTAGGTACAGCTTCGTTTTTAACTTAAACTGGTTGAGAGAGGTACAGTCTTTAACATGGTTGGGAAGGTCATTCCACATTCTGGGCCCCTTGATTTGTAGAGCATTTCTGGTTTGATTTAGTCGTACTCTAGGAATATCAAAACTGTATTTATTTCTGGTGTGGTGCTCATGGGTTCTGTTACAACCTTCTATGAAGCTTTTGAGATCAGGATTGGCATTATAGTTTAGCGTTTTATATATGTATAATACACATGAGAGAATGTGCAGTGACTTAATGTCTAACATATTCAGAGATTTGAGGAGGGGTACCGAGTGATGTCTGGGACCAGAGTTGGATATTGTGTTGAGTAATTAGAGGACGTAAGTGATTTTGTGTAGTAGAGCCCCAAGCACAAATACCATAGTTGAGATATGGATAGATAAGGGAGTAATAGAGAGTCACCAGGGCAGGGCGTGGTACATAATATCTGATCTTAGAAAGAATGCTAACAGTTTTTGAAACTTTTTTGGATATATTTAGAATGTGTCCCTGGAAATTCAGCTTGTGGTCAATGAGAATGCCAAGGAATTTGCCATCTAATTTGTTACAAATTTGGGTATTGTTTATTTTGAGATTTATTTGATTAGAGGATTTATTGCCAAACAGAATATAGAAAGTTTTGTCAATGTTAAGGGTGAGTTTGTTGGCAGTTAGCCAAAGATGGACTTTATTTAGCTCAGTATTTACTGTGGCATTTAGAGCAAGGGGATCAGGACTGGAGTAAATGAAGGTTGTGTCGTCAGCAAATAGAATTGGGTTGAGGTGTTGGGAGGCATTTGGAAGGTCATTAATGTAGATGAGAAAGAGGAGAGGGCCAAGTATGCTGCCCTGAGGAACACCAATGTTGATGGGTAGGGTGGGAGAAATTGTATTATTCACAGAAACATATTGGAACCTGTCAGTAAGGTAGGATTTGAGGTATTGTAGGGAGTGTCCTCTGACTCCATAATGATGTAATTTAAGAAGAAGGTTTTGGTGGTTGACAGTATCAAAAGCTTTACGTAGGTCCACAAATAACCCAACAGGGAACTCATTTTTATCAAGAGCTGTATGAATCGAGTTAAGCATACTAATAAGTGCATTGTTAGTGCTTTTTTGGGGTCTGAAGCCATATTGGCAAGGGCTAAGTATATTGAGTTTGGCAAGATATGAGTAAAGCTGCTTATAGATTAGTTTTTCAGAATTTTTTGACAAGTTTGGCAGGATTGATATAGGTCTGTAGTTGTTAACATCTGTGAGATCACCACATTTGTGGACAGGCGTTACTCTCGCTTTTTTTAGAATATGTGGAAAGGTTTGGAGTTCAAGTAACTTGTTGAAGAGCAAAGCAATAGCAGGGGCTAAAGATCTGGAGGCTTTTTTTGTAAATTAAAGTTGGTATCTCCTCAAGGGCACCAGACTTATATATCTATGTCTAGCTTCCAAGACAAGCACGTTATTACATGATTGTAAACTGTTTATTGCTCGTAGTGAAGAAAGGGAGTCAGAAATAATTAAGCTGCCTACTTCAGTGTTGTCAATAATTTCGAGTGCTACCAGGCTTAGAATGTAGACTTCCTGTGTTGAACTGCGAGTTAAGTTTCGTATAATTTCGTTATAAAATATGATTATTTCAGAGTAAAAATGTGTATTTCCATGTTCTACATTCAGTACCAACATTATAGTGAGTAAATATATCATATTTCTTCATTACTTACGTAATGCTAGGAAGCATCATCTCAAATGAAGTAGTTTCCTGAACCTACTGGGCCGTCATATCTACACTTGAAACTTTGTACGGAGTCTGCCTCCACAACATCACTTCCTAATGTATTCCATTTGTCAACTACTGATACTAAAAAAGTTTTCTGTATCTCATTTGGGCACTCATTTTTCATGTTTACCTTTTTTGTGTGTGTGTTTTTTGAAGGAAAGCAAAGAAATTGCACATAACTACAACTACAATTTATTTAATAAGCATTTCTAAACTAAACAAAACTTTGAGGGTAATTAATAAAAATAAAAACTAATTTGAAAACAAATCTTTCTTGAGCAACATAGGGATGCAAAATTAACATGACGATGATATGGGCAAAGAACATTTGCCCAACCCAGGGGTAGAGAATACTTGTTATTTTCTCTTTGCTTTGCTACTTAAAGCTACTCAAATCAAAGGGAAGAGTGTTTCTTCCATTTCTTCGTTGTCAGTCTGTGACTCAATACTGACTACACTGTTGTCACTGTCGGTCTCGGAATCCTCGGAATCTTGACTGTCTGTTTGAAATTTGTTGTACTCTACTTCCCTGTCTTCAGAAAACAGGTTAGTTGCCTCAAATAGTTTAATTTGATAGCATTTTTTCATATTTAGCAAGAGGGCCGTAAGTCCACTGGTTACATGCTGGAATGATGACTTCTTTATTGAGTATTTACCCTGTTCCTGTAAAACAAACACACATCATTATTTCAGGCATTTTTTAAATTAAATGTTTGTTTTCCTAACAAGTGTTTCATTTAAACTTTAACCAGTAAAAGTGATAATGAAAATATATTACAATTTGTGTCTACAAAATGCTTTCACTAATTTTATTTAGCTTAGACACAAACAACAATGATTAACCTACCTGTTAAAATAATTACCAAGTAGCTATAATGCAATAACATTTATTTCAGTGGAGTAATTAAGTTAATATTGATACCTGATACTAACTTCAATTATCCAAGAGGGTGGAGCACTTTTGTTTTGTACATCATCTAGTCTTTGTGTTATCTCTTCAAGCTTTTTTCTGTTGAAATCCAAGTAACTTTTCATTTCCAGTTGAATGACATTTTGTTCTTCCATAGTCCTGTTGTACATATGCAGCATTTCTCTTTTCTTGAAGAGTAACTTAAAAAATTCAAAAATAAAATATAAAGTAAATTATTTAATAAGGAACATGAACAAATCTGTCATTGTAGGATGCATGTATTATGCAACAACAATGCAATCATATGTAATCATTTTTAAGGTATCTTGTTAATATTATTATCTTAAAAATATAAATTAGGCATGGACTTCCATTTGTCCATTACCATAATGAGTAAGTTTGAATTAACATGTTAGTAGCTAACAATATTTATCCTCATTGACAAGGCCAATATGCACAGAAAAATAACCAAATATACTTACCATTATCAGTTGGTTGAGGAGTGCCATTATACCATGGAAAGTTGCCCTCTTCAGCAATGTCCATACTAAGTTTTTCTGTATTGTCTTCATTGTAGACCGCTATCAGTTCCCTCAACTTTTTCTTGTCTGCTTCAATCTTTGCACGGTATCGTGATCTCATTTTGCTTGAAACTGAAAGAAACACTTTTTTACTAGTAAATAAGATTATAGTTGACAAATTTGTTTTGTATATACTTAGTAGTGAATACCTACACAAAAGTAGCAGAACACACTACATAAATATTTGCCAAGCACTTTTTTTTTAACAAGCTTAGGTATACACAGCAATGTGCTGCTATCCTATTATGTATGAAAGACCACAGTGTAGATCAAAAACCTCACAGGACAGCCAGTCATACATGGAATCTGGAGAGAATATGAAATGTAAGGCTGATCTATTAGCCTCCACTAACAAAATCTTGGTACAGCACAAGAATATCTCCTAATATTCCTGAGTGTATGAAGTAATAACAAAACTCAAAGTACATCATACCATTTGTTCTGAAGTCATTGATAACAGGGCAATCACATATATAGTGATAGACAGTATGTCCTAGCTTTTGTTCACATAGTTTACAACTGGAATGATTTCCATTGGCAGATACATTACCTGCAGGCACCTGCCATAGATATTGATATCTCAACTTAATTTTGGCAATTACCTATAATTACATAGGACAACACCTAAGTGAGATGGTATCCATACAAATCTACCTGAGAAATAAATGACATTAGATGTGTTTAGATAAAAAAAAGTCATTGTTTTCTTGAAGTATTTTACAAACACTAAAAGATTTCTGTTTGTTTTATCAGTCCCTAACTTATACATAAGCTTTAACATACCTGCTACACTGGATATGTGAGATTTCTTGGTTCTAATTGAGTCACATACTAACTCTATCCCCTTTTGAACATCATTTTGAGAAACTGATCTGTTGAGAATAGAGGATACTGTTTACTATAATGTTTACTAAATTCAAACATGTAAAGACCCTGATTAATTAAAAAAAAATTAACTTAAATTTTTAGGCAATGGTCACAATGGCATTTTATGATGGCTGACAATTATTGTACAAGAACTAAACAATTAAAATAATAAAAAAATGTTTTGGCAATTTTATGATTTATGGTACTGCATTGATTTTACAGTACAATAACCTTGCTAAAATATATAAGAGTATTTCAAAACAGTGTTTCTTACTATATATTTTACAAGCAAACCTTTTATTTAAACTCTGGGCTAAGTTGGTTAACTCTGCAATCCAGATGAGAAGTTGTTTTTCATCAAGAGATAAGTCAGCTAACTCCTTTCTTATTAACTCTGCAGCTTCTTTTGCCTATCAACAGGAGGAAAAACTGCCCTGTTAGTATAATAAATGTTGCAATTTTTATTTAATATTTGATATTACAAAAAAAAACAATCCTTACGAGCCTAACTGCTAATGAAGGCTGTTTAATGGCAGTAAATATTATTTTTATTTTTATTTTTGAATGTTTTTTTTTCTGTGCACTTATATTAGTGATTCATGATCATTGTTGCATATATTCAATGAATAAAGCAAATTACTTGCCTTACAAAATCTTGAAGTTAGAACACGAGCTAAAGAGTCATGTTTACGTTGGTTCCAAAAAAATGAAGATTCACTAAGTTCTTCTTCACGCTCTGAAAAAAGGGACAAAAAATAACTCCCTTCAATGAATATGTAAAATGAAAATAATTCACTTTTATGCAGGCGATGAGTCACAATAACGTGGCTAAAGTATGTAGACCAGACCACTCACTAGAAGGTGAAGGGACGACGACGTTTCGGTCCATCCTGGACCATTCTCAAGTCAATTGTGATGAGGAAGTAGAGACAGGCAATAAATAGGCTAGAGAGAGAGCTGAGGAGCAAAGTAAGGTGTATTTTAGGGGATAGTAATAATAATAAGAGCTGCAGAGGGCCTATTGGCCCATACGAGGCAGTTCCTATTATATCCACCAAATGAGAAGGCTATCACTTCCTTATGTCCGGTCGTGATGGTCAAGCGGATTAAGGCGTCCTGTAGTAACCAGTTGCGTTGCTCCTGGGAGTATGGGTTCGAGTCACTTCTGGGGTGTGGGTTTTCAGTCGCATATAGTCCTGGGGACCATTCAGGGTTGTTCACATTTGTGTTCCTCACGTGTGCTCCAGTGACCCAAAGAATGAGGTGATTTGATAAAATGCTACGCCCAAGATTACCATCCGAGTGCCGGCGGGGAAGTGGTTCAAATAGCTTCGGCTATCACTTCCTTATGTCCGGTCGTGATGGTCAAGCTATATATAGAATATATATATATATATATATATATATATATATATATATATATATATATATTTGTGAAGTCTTTGAAAATGTAATAAGTTTTACGAAACGCGCCCGTGTCGCGTCAGACTAGAAATAAAAATGAATTTTGGAGAAGTGATTTTTTATTTACCTCCAACAGTGAAGCATAATGTACGAAAGATTGAGAAAATTCGTGTTAGAATTATTAATCTTACTTTTTCGGTCATATTTAATAATATATATATATATATATATATATATATATATATATATATATATATATATATATATATATATATATATATATATATATATATATATATATATATATATATATATTATTAAATATGACCGAAAAAGTAAGATTAATAATTCTAACACGAATTTTCTCAATCTTTCGTACATTACGCTTCACTGTTGGAGGTAAATCAAAATCAATTCTCCAAAATTCATTTTTATTTCTAGTCTGACGCGACACGGGCGCGTTTCGTAAAACTTATTACATTTTCAAAGACTTTTAGTTCACAAATACACAACTGAATAGAACTTACGTATCTCCGATTTTATATCTACATTTGAGTGAGGTGGGAGGGGTGATGTGGCATTAACACAAGACAGAACAAAAGGGGATATTAATAGGGTATTAAAAGTATCAACACAAGACAGAACACAAACAATGGGTATTGAATAGAAGTGTTTGTAGAAAGCGTTCAAATAGCTTTCTACAAACACTTTCTACAAACACTTCTATTCAATACCCATTGTTTGTGTTCTGTCTTGTGTTGATACTTTTAATACCCTATTAATATCCCCTTTTGTTCTGTCTTGTGTTAATGCCACATCACCCCTCCCACCTCACTCAAATGTAGATATAAAATCGGAGATACATAAGTTCTATTCAGTTGTGTATTTGTGAACTAAAAGTCTTTGAAAATGTAATAAGTTTTACGAAACGCGCCCGTGTCGCGTCAGACTAGAAATAAAAATGAATTTTGGAGAATTGATTTTTGATTTACCTCCAACAGTGAAGCGTAATGTACGAAAGATTGAGAAAATTCGTGTTAGAATTATTAATCTTACTTTTTCGGTCATATTTAATAATATATGTCTACAGGAAAGACTGCTACCAAAATATACTAATATATATATATATATATATATATATATATATATATATATATATATATATATATATATATATATATATATATATATATATATATATATATATCATCATGCAATTTTAAACTCTCTAGTTATTCTATCAATTAATAATTAGGTCAGTGTTATTTTCTTGTTTCAATAAGGGATTATTAAAAAAAATGTTGATTAATTATTTATTATTTCTGGCATGTATTTCACAAATATATGTAATGAAAACCGTGCCAAAGTAACATCTCGAAATCAGAAATAACATTATAAATCATAATTTTGTATTTTTTGGTATTTTTATAATGAATGGAGTTGTGTGAGGCAAATATAGCAAATTTCCCAAATTAGTTTGAACTGTGATAACTAGTTAAGGAAATTCCTCAAATTCCTTTAGTGAACAGAATGTTTGTTTATTATTTTAATTCCTGTTCAGCTTACGAAAGAGTAAACTAGAGTTTTTAAGAATTTTGTTCATTAAATTCTAAACTAATAAATGTGATAAGTTAAGAAAAAACTCACACAGCAACATTATGTATAGAGTTACACATAACTCCACCACTGGTAACAGTGCCACCACCTGGAGAGTTACACATAACTCCATGACTGGTAACAGTGTGACCATCTGGAGAGTTACACATAACTCCACCACTGGTAACAGTGTGACCATCTGGAGAGTTACACATAACTCCATGACTGGTAACAGTGTCACCATCTGGAGAGTTACACATAACTCCATGACTGGTAAGAGTGCCACCATCTGGAGAGTTACACATAACTCTGTGACTGGTAATAGTGTGACCATCTGGAGAGTTACACATAACTCTGTGACTGGTAACAGTGCCACCATCTGGAGAGTTACACATAACTCCACCACTGGTAACAGTGTGACCATCTGGAGAGTTACACATAACTCCACCACTGGTAACAGTGCCACCATCTGGCAAGATATATATGTTCATAACTCTACTTATATATAAGTTTACATCAAATATAAACAGTCAAGTGATAAGCAAACAAGCAAAATATTACCAGATTCTATAATAGGTCTGTTATATCCAGCACCACCATGTAATACAATGAACGAAAGTTTCACATTACATACAGTTTTGCCTAAATAATTCTTTGGTGAAATTAATATTTAACATTTTTTAAAACCTGAGGTAAACCTACTTATCACTTGATGGTTGTTGATGATACAGATTAATCCTGGTTTATTGAATAATATAACTGTGTTCAATTAATCTAACTACCCTACGAGAGGATCGACAACATCTCTTGCCTAAACTGAGAACAGGATGTCATGTTGTTAATACTCTTTTAAATAATACATATAAATGATTGATAATGCACAAGCCTGCGTCATTATTACTGTCAAGTTTTTGTAGACAGATTCTGTAAATTTTCAAGGAGTTGAATTCAAATCTGTATTCCGTTACCTATGATCAGCTCAAGTTTTCTCGTAATCTAATTTTATTCAGATAAAAGCCTACCTCTTCAGTTTTGTTTATGTCTGTAATAATATGAATGCAGGGAAGCTAGTCCAAATACCCGGGTTGTCTTTGTGGGAGAGTGGAGCAGGTGACAAACACTATGAGTGTAGTGGAGACCATCTCCAGAAGCCCTTCAACCTGCCTCACATAATGTGGCTGCTCAACCTCTAGTCTCTCCTCCTCAAATTTTGCTGCCACCTCTTTATGTGAAACTTGAATTGATGAAAAAAATTCAAGATCATGAATAAAGAAAGTCTAGCTTTTGGTTTCATAGAACATAAATATTCATATTAAAGTGATGCTAACTTGTATGCAGGAATTTATGATGGTTCTGAGAAAGGACGACCAGTAGGAAAGAGTAATGAGTGAGACGGAGAGGAATGCAAGGCAAGCCTTCAAATCAGAAGTGAATAAATTTCCTGGAACCGCCGAATTTCAGAATTCGTGCACTTTGTTGAAGAACTGATAAAGCGTATTAAGTCTGGAACATGGATGTTAAAGAACTGATAAAGAGTATTAAGTCTGAAACATGGATGATGTAGAACTGATAAAGAGTATTAAGTCTGGAACATGGATGTTGAAGAATTGATAAAGAGTATTAAGTCTGGAACATGGATGTTGAAGAACTGATAAAGAGTATTAAGTCTGGAACATGGATGTTGAAGAACTGATAAAGAGTATTAAGTCTGGAACATGGATGTTGAAAAACTGATAAAGAGTATTAAGTCTGGAACATGGATGTTGAAGAACTGATAAAGAGTATTAAGTCTGGAACATGGATGTTGAAGAACTGATAAAGAGTATCAAGTCTGGGAGCATTGATGTCAGTATAATTGTATTTTCTCAGATCGCATCTGAATTATTTCCCTGAGAACTGTTGTTGACTAGAGTGAGGAACAAGGGGGCAGGTTCCACCAAGATATTCCTACTATGTAAGGAAGGTACCAGAGACGACGGAACACTAACATGTTAGCCCGCTGACCTTACCACTACAAAACACAAACCAAAATCATTGAAGACAACTTTTCTTACACATTAATGTATATTGCTGTTGAGAATTTTAACCTAAAGACAAGGTTTTATCAGATACTGGAATAGGTGAAAAATCTAAGCTGATTGAGCGAAACCTTTGCAATATTTTAGTTCAGCGCAGCGATGTAATTTAGATTCAGAGCAAAAAAATAAACTCTGACAATAGAAAACATATTTCAAAATGCAGGCTTGTACAATTTCATAAATGCAACAGGAACTATATTAAGGCATTTCTTGAATTATATGTGTCATTATAATAAGTTAATTAAAACATGATCAATATTAAAATTTTAAATTGAGTCGGGAAACATATTGACCAAAATATATTGGCTGCTATTACTAATCTTTTTGACCCATATAAATAATATATAGAAATCAGGTCCTGTGAAAAATAACAACAAAAGTATATTGAATAACATGTTAAACACATTGTTAAATATCAGTGATAAACACATTGTTAAATATCAGTGGTAAACACATTGTTAAATATCAGTGATAAAAACTTTGTTAAATATCAGTGATAAAAACATTGTTAAATATCAGTGATAAACACATATCGTCCTCAGCTCTATAATCACCAGCAGATTACAGAGATAACTGATGTCAAGTGGCCATGGACCACACAACTCATTAACTGTAGATATCTGATGCTAACTGGCCATGAACACACAACAGATCAACCAGGGCTAGCTGATACCAACTGACCATGACAGCCTATCCTCCTGTTTTGGTTGTACTTATAATAACGATTAGGACCATATATTTTTTTTTTTGCAAGAATATTCCTTCGCGGGCCCTAAGCCTTTGGCTGGCCCACTAAATGTTGCTTGTTTCTGTTTTACTTGGGCGGAGTATGAGTATTTATGACTCGTATGGTCGCTTCAGTAAGATTTTGCCATATGTGTTTAACAACTTCTTCTGCTCTGTTGAATTAAGTTGAAATCTTAATGGGTTTGTAACTGTGCACTGTGTTAGATAATGTTCATGTGGTCTGTTGTGTGTGTAACTATGCACTGTGTTAGATAATGTTCCAGTGGTCTGTTGGGCATTTCTCCACAGTGCATTAGGACCATAGTACATATACAAACGAACAACGCAATTATAAAGTAGAAATTTCTACTAATTTGGCCAAACCGGAATAGGTTTTCTATTTATGTTGCAAAGACAAGCTAAGCTACCCTAACCTAACCTCCACAGGCCTAATACACGCTACCTGAGGCATAATATAGTACATATGTGTTCTATACTAGGCCTTGGAATATTTAAGTTTGTTTTTCAGCGTCATTTTTTTCGGAATATATAGAGTGAATAGTACCAAATTCTACTGTCCAATTGCTTAGTACGTCAATATTTGTACTATTGCGCACATAGTTACACCCACTACTATCTAAACAGGAGGATGGGTTGACCATGAACACACAACTGATCAACCAGGACTAGCTGAGGCCAGCTAACCATGAACACACAGTTTAACAACCATGGTTAGCTGAGGCCAACTAACCTCAGACACACAGCTCAACAACCAGGGCAAGCTGAGGCCAACTTACCATGAACACATCTCAACAATCATGGTTAGCTGAGGCAAGCTAACCATGAACACAGCTCAACAATCATGGTTAGCTGAGGCCAGCTAACCATGAACACAGCTCAACAATCATGGTTAGCTGAGACCAGCTAACTATAAACACACAGCTTAACAACCAGGGCCATCTGAGGCCAATTTACCATGAACACAGCTCAACAATCATGGTTAGCTGAGACCAGCTAACCATGAACACACAGCTCAACAACCAGGGCTATCTGAGGCCAGCTTACCATGAACACAGCTCAACAATCATGGTTAGCTGAGGCAAGCTAACCATGTACACACAGCTTAATAACCATGGCTAGCTGAGGCCAACTAACCATGACCACACAGCTCAACAACTAGAGAGCTAAGATGACAATATTTATATTACTCGTCAACAAGTAATGACTTTTCAAATAAGGACAGACCATACAGCTCTTTCTTTTAACCAACTTACAATACTGAGAACAGTACATATTATGTTACAAGATCATGGGAATTCATTCAAGGCAATGTTAAAACAGAATAGTTACTCACAAGTACAAGTTAAGTTGCATCTTAGTAATCACAAGGGAACAACCTAATCATGCTAATATCAAGACATACAAACACAAAATATTATTTAAGTTATAAATATGCTAACCATGATACTCAAGCTACAGTGAAAAATTACTTTAAGTAAACCATTTATTATATTAAATTAAAAGCACTCTAGTGCTAAGTCGAAGTCCATATATACCAATAAAAAACTTTCCAAGTGTTAAGACTGGTACAGGAATAGTTATACACAAGCACACCAGTGTTAAGATTGGTACAGGAATAGTTATACACAAGCACACTAGTGTTAGGACTGGTACAGGTATAGTTATACACAAGCACACTAGTGTTAAGACTTGGTACAGGAATAGTTATACACAAGCACACCAGGGTTAAGACTTGGTACAGGAATAGTTATACACAAGCACACCAGTGTTAAGACTTAAGGAATACTGGTACAGGAATAGTTATACACAAGCACACCAGTGTTAAGACTGGTACAGGAATAGTTATACACAAGCACACCAGTGTTAAGACTGGTACAGGAATAGTTATACACAAGCACACCAGTGTTAAGACTGGTACAGGAATAGTTATACACAAGCACACCAGTGTTAAGACTTGGTACAGGAATAGTTATACACAAGACACACCAGTAGTTAAGACACCAGGTACAGGAATAGTTATACACAAGCACACCAGTGTTAAGACTGGTACAGGAATAGTTATACACAAGCACACCAGTGTTAAGACTGGTACAGGAATAGTTATACACAAGCACACCAGTGTTAAGACTTGGTACAGGAATAGTTATACACAAGCACACCAGTGTTAAGACTTGGTACAGGAATAGTTATACACAAGCACACTAGTGGGGGGCATATTACGGAAAAATGTGATAAATGAAAAATGATTCGATTTCAATCAAACTTTTTTGACTAGTTTTATATAAAATTTGGTTCAACTTGCTCATCTCTCAGCATTATAGCATAAATAGGAAGGGAGAAAAAAATATTCAATTTTGTGTCAAAAAATTTCCAAAATGGTAAAAAATTAACATCAAGTGTCAAATGCCAGCTACTATGAGTCAGGGGATATGGTGACAAGTGCCAGCTACTGTGAGTCAGGGGATATGGTGTCAAGTGCCAGCTACTGTGAGTCAGGGGATATGGTGACAAGTGCCAGCTACTGTGAGTCAGGGGATATGGTGTCAAGTGCCAGCTACTGTGAGTCAGGGGATATGGTGTCAAGTGCCAGCTACTGTGAGTCAGGGGATATGGTATCAAGTGCCAGCTACTGTGAGTCAGGGGATATGGTGACAAGTGCCAGCTACTGTGAGTCAGGGGATATGGTGTCAAGTGCCAGCTACTGTGAGTCAGGGGATATGGTGTCAAGTGCCAGCTACTGTGAGTCAGGGGATATGGTGTCAAGTGCCAGCTACTGTGAGTCAGGGGATATGGTGTCAAGTGCCAGCTACTGTGAGTCAGGGGATATGGTGTCAAGTGCCAGCTACTGTGAGTCAGGGGATATGGTGTCAAGTGCCAGCTACTGTGAGTCAGGGGATATGGTGTCAAGTGCCAGCTACTGTGAGTCAGGGGATATGGTGACAAGTGCCAGCTACTGTGAGTCAGGGGATATGGTGTCAAGTGCCAGCTACTGTGAGTCAGGGGATATGGTGTCAAGTGCCAGCTACTATGAATCAGGGGATTTGGTGACAAGTGCCAGCTACTGTCAAGTGCCAGTCAGTCAGGATATGGTGTCAAGTGCCAGCTACTGTGAGTCAGGGGATATGGTGTCAAGTGCCAGCTACTGTGAGTCAGGGGATATGCCAGTAACAAGTGCCAGCTACTGTGAGTCAAGGGGCATGGTGTCAAGTGCCAGTTACTGTGATTGAGAGGGGTATGGTGTCAAATACCAGTTACTGTGAGTCAGGGGGCATGGTGTCCAGTGCCAGGTACTGTGAGTGAGAGGGCAGGGTGTCAAGTGCCCGGTCCTCTGAGTGAGAGGGCATGGTGTCAAGTGCCCGGTCCTCTGAGTGAGAGGGCAGGGTGTCAAGTGCTGCTGGCAGAGACACAGCATACCGGAGAGGATAAGCCAGGGGGTTGTGGGCCAAGACAGGAGGGTGAGACAGGTGTGGACAGGAGCCCACCAAGTGATGGTCTGGGAGAGGTGAGGGTGTGGCCAGGTGGCGGAAGTAGTCAGACACTGTGCGGCGCCACATGGAAGGTGTTCCTTGTCGACGGTGGTGAGACAGTTGACTGAGGCGCCCAGGCCGACGGCGTATGTCACCAACATGGACGCCCCACATGGCGTATGCTGCAGCCTGGGCTCTGGCAACACTGTCCACGGAGGAGTAGATGCTGCTCTGGGTGAACGGGTGGCGGTACCGGGCAGGTACGCGGCCAGCATGTAGACCAAGGTAAGCGGCCATGAGTCCCAGGTCCTGCAGGCATATTGCTGTGGAGGTCACTACATGTGTGGGTCCCTCCTTGTCAGAGTCACGCTCAGCAGAGTGGTGTTGTGTTTGTTGGTCACCGTCGTCGTCCAGCACAGCATAGCTCATGTCCTCCTCCAGCTCCTCCAGCGCCTTCCTCAGTGTGGCCACTTCCTCCTCTCCTTCACAATACTGACAAGAGAGAGAAAAGCCTGTTAGAAGACAGTAAGCAAAAGGATTATTATTAGTGTGTGTGTGTGTGTACTCACCTAGTTGTGCTTGCGGGGGTTGAGCTTTAGCTCTTTGGTCCCGCCTCTCAACCGTCAATCAACAGGTGTACAGATTCCTGAGCCTATTGGGCTCTATCATATCTACACTTGAAACTGTGTATGGAGTCAGCCTCCACCACATCACTCCCTAATGTATTCCATTTGTCAACCACTCTGACACTAAAAAAGTTCTTTCTAACATCTCTGTGGCTCATTTGGGCACTCAGTTTCCACCTATGTCCCCTAGTGCATGTGCCCCTTGTGTTAAATAGACTGTCTTTATCTACCCTATCAATTCCCTTGAGAATCTTGAATGAGGTGATCATGTCCCCCCCCCCTAACTCTTCTGTCTTCCAGCGAAGTGAGGTTTAATTCCCGTAGTCTCACTTCGTAGCTCATACCTCTTAGCTCGGGTACTAGTCTGGTGGCAAACCTTTGAACCTTTTCCAATTTAGTCTTATCCTTGACTAGATATGGACTCCATGCTGAGGCTGCATACTCCAAGATTGGCCTAACATATGTGGTATACAAAGTTCTGAATGATTCCTTACACAAGTTTCTGAATGCCGTTCTTATGTTGGCCAGCCTGGCATATGCAGCTGATGTTATCCTCTTGATATGGGCTGCAGGAGACAGGTCTGGCGTGATATCAACCCCCAAGTCTTTTTCTTTCTCTGACTCTTGAAGTATTCCATCTCCCAGATGGTACCTTGTATCTGGCCTCCTACTCCCTACACCTATCTTCATTACATTACATTTGCTTGGGTTAAACACTAACAACCATTTGCTTGACCATTCCTTCAGCTTGTCTAGGTTTTCTTGAAGCCTCAAGCAGTCCTCCCTTCTCATAATTTTGGCATCGTCCGCAAACATTGAGAGAAATGAATCTATACCCTCCAGGAGATGATTTACATATATCAGAAACAAGATAGGACAGAGTACAGAGCCCTGTGGGACTCCACTGGTGACTTCACGCCAATCTTAGGTCTCACCCTTCACCGTAACTCTCTGCTTCCTATTGCTCAGGTACTCCCTTATCCACTGGAGCACCTTACCAGCTACACCTGCCTGTCTCTCCAGCTTATGTACCAGCCTCTTATGCGGTACTGTGTCAAAGGCCTTCCGACAATCCAAGAAAATGCATTCCGCCCAGCCTTCTCTTTCTTGCTTAATCTTTGCCACCTGGTCGTAGAATTCTATTAAGCCAGTCAGGCAAGATTTATCCTCCCTGAATCCATGTTGTCGATTTGTCACGAAGTCCCTTCTCTCCAGATGTGTTACCAGGTTTTTTCTCACGATCTTCTCCATCACCTTGCATGGTATACAAGTCAAGGACACTGGCCTGTAGTTCAGTGCCTCTTGCCTGTCGCCCTATTTGTACATTGGGACCACGTTAGCCGTCTTCCATATTTCTGGTAGGTCTCCTGTCTCCAGTGACTTACAATACACTATGGAGAGTGGCAAGCAAAGTGCCTCTGCACACTCTTTCAGTATCCATGGCGAGATCCCGTCTGGACCAACAGCCTTTCTAACATCCAGGTCCAGCAGGTGTCTCTTGACCTCCTCTCTCGTAATTTCGAACTCTTCCAACACCGCCTGGTTTACCTCCCTTTCTCCTAGCACAGTGACCTCACCTTGTTCTATTGTGAAGACCTCCTGGAACCTCTTGTTGAGTTCTTCACACACCTCTTTGTCATTCTCTGTATACCTGTCCTCGCCTGTTCTAAGTTTCAAAACCTGTTCTTTCACTGTTGTTTTCCTTCTGATGTGACTGTGGAGTAGCTTTGGTTCGGTCTTGGCTTTGTTTGCTATATCATTTTCATAACTTTTCTCTGCTTCTCTTCTCACCCTGACATACTCATTCCTGGTTCTCTGGTATCTCTCTCTGCTTTCTGGTGTTCTGTTATTCCGGAAGTTCCTCCACGCCCGTTTGTTCAGTTTCTTTGCTTCCATACATGCCCTATTATACCATGGATTCTTCTGTTGCTTCTCGGATTTTTCCCTTTGGGCCGAGATGAACCTGTTTACTGCCTCCTAACACTTTTGGGTGACATAGTCCATCATATCTTGTACAGACTTATCTCTGAGGTCTGTGTCCCAAGGTATTTCCCTTAGGAAACTTCTCATCTCTTCATAATTCCCCTTTCGGTATGCCAGCCTTTTGTTTCCTAGTTCTTTTTTGGGGGAGATAATTCCTAGCTCTACCAGGTACTCACAGTTCAATACACTGTGATCACTCATTCCCAAGGGTGCTTTCATCTTAACTTCCCTTATATCCCACTCATTTAGGGTAAATATCAAATCAAGCATTGCTGGTTCATCTTCTCCTCACATTCTTGTTGGTTCCTTGAGGTGCTGGCTTAGAAAGTTTCTTGTCGCCACGTCCAGCAGCTTAGCTCTCCATGTTTCTGGTCGTCCATGCGGGTCTCTGTTCTCCCAATCTATCTTCCCATGGTTGAAGTCTCTCATGATTAGTAGTCCAGATCCATTCCTGCTAGCAACAGAAGCTGCTCTCTATATTATGTTAATGGTGGCCATGTTGTTTCTATCATATTCCTGTCTGGGTCTTCTGTCATTTGGTGGTGGATTATATATGACTACAACTTTAATTTTTTGCCCTCCAGTTGTTATGGTACCTGCTATGTAGTCACTGAAACCTTCACAGCCCTGAATAACCATCTCCTCAAAATCCCAGCCTTTTCTTACCAGCAGAGCTACACCACCACCACCTCTTCCTTCCCTCTCTTTCCTCATAGAAAATGAATTTCCGCGTGTGTGTGTGTGTGTGTGTACTCACCTAGTTGTGCTTGCGGGGGTTGAGCTCTGGCTCTTTGGTCCCGCCTCTCAACCGTCAATCAACAGGTGTACAGGTTCCTGAGCCTACTGGGCTCTATCATATCTACAATTGAAACTGTGTATGGAGTCAGCCTCCACCACATTGCTTCCTAATGCATTCCATTTGTCAACCACTCTGACACTAAAAAAGTTCTTTCTAATATCTCTGTGGCTCATTTGGGCACTCAGTTTCCACCTGTGTCCCCTAGTGCGTGTGCCCCTTGTGTTAAATAGCCTGTCTTTATCAACCCTGTCGATTCCCTTGAGAATCTTGAATGTGGTGATCATGTCCCCCCTAACTCTTCTGTCTTCCAAAGAAGTGAGGTTCAATTCCCGTAGTCTCTCCTCGTAGCTCATACCTCTCAGCTCGGGTACTAGTCTGGTGGCAAACCTTTGAACCTTTTCCAGTTTAGTCTTATGCTTGACTAGATATGGACTCCATGCTGGAGCCGCATACTCCAGGATTGGTCTGACATATGTGGTATATAATGTTCTGAAAGATTCCTTACACAAGTTTCTAAAGGCCGTTCTTATGTTAGCCAACCTGGCATATGCTGCTGATGTTATCCTCTTGATATGAGCTTCAGGGGACAGGTCTGGCGTGATATCAACCCCCAGGTCTTTCTCTCTCTCTGACTCTTGAAGTATTTCATCTCCCAAGTGATACCTTGTATCTGGTCTCCTGCTTCCTACCCCTATCTTCATTACATTACATTTGCTTGGGTTAAACTCTAACAGCCATTTGTTCGACCATTCCTGCAGCTTGTCCAGGTCTTCTTGAAGCCTCAAGCTGTCCTCCTCTGTCTTAATCCTTCTCATAATTTTGGCGTCGTCAGCAAACATTGAGAGGAATGAGTCTATACCCTCTGGGAGATCATTTACGTATATCAGAAACAGGATAGGTCCAAGCACAGAGCCCTGTGGGACTCCACTGGTGACTTCACGCCATTCTGAGGTCTCACCCCTCACTATAACTCTCTGCTTCCTATTGCTTAGGTACTCCCTTATCCACTGGAGCGCCCTACCAGTTACTCCTGCCTGTTTCTCCAGCTTATGCATCAACCTTTTATGGGGTACTGTGTCAAAGGCTTTCCGACAGTCCAAAAAAATGCAGTCCGCCCATCCTTCTCTTTCTTGCTTAATCTTTGTCACCTGATCGTAGAATTCTATCAAGCCTGTAAGGCAAGATTTACCTTCCCTGAACCCATGTTGATGGGTTGTCACGAAGTCTCTTCTCTCCAGATGTGTTACTAGGTTTTTTCTCACAATCTTCTCCATCACCTTGCATGGTATACAAGTTAAGGACACTGGCCTGTAGTTCAGTGCCTCTTGTCTGTCACCCTTTTTAAATATTGGTACTACATTAGCAGTCTTCCATATTTCTGGTAGGTCTCCCGTTTCCAGTGACCTACTATACACTATGGAGAGTGGCAAGCAAAGTGCTCCTGCACACTCTTTCAATACCTATGGTGAGATTCCATCCGGCCCAACAGCTTTTCTCACATCCAGCTCCAATAGGTGCTTCTTGACCTCATCTCTTGTAATTTCGAACCTTTCCAAGGTCACCTGGTTTGCTGCCACCTCTCCTAGCGCCGTGACTTCTCCCTGTTCTATTGTAAAGACCTCCTGGAACCTTTTGTTGAGTTCTTCACACACCTCTTTGTCATTCTCTGTGTACCTGTCCTCGCCCACCCTAAGTTTCATCACCTGTTCCTTCACTGTTGTCTTCCTCCTGATGTGACTGTGTAGTAGCTTTGGTTCGGTCTTGGCTTTATTAGCTATATCATTTTCATACCTTTTCTCAGCTGCTCTTCTCACACTAACATACTCGTTCCTGGTTCTCTGGTATCTCTCTCTACTTTCTGGTGTTCTGTTATTACGGAAGTTCCTCCATGCCCTTTTGTTCAGCTCCTTTGCTTTCATACATTCCCTATTAAACCACGGATTCTTCCTTTGCTTCTCTGTTTTTTTCCTGTTGGGCTGGGACAAACCTGCTTACAGCCTCCTGACATTTTTGGGTGACATAGTCCATCATGTCTTGTACGGACTTGGTTCCGAGTTCTGTGTCCCAATGTATAACCCATAGGAATTTATTCATCTCCTCATAGTTTCCCTATCGGTACGCCAGCCCTTTGTTTCCCAGTTCTTTTTTGGGGGTGATAATTCCTAGCTCAACCAGGTACTCAAAGCTCAATACACTGTGATCACTCATTCCCAAGGGGGCTTCCAACTTAACTTCCCTTATATCTGACTCATTTAGGGTTAATATCAGACCAAGCAAGGCTGGTTCATAACCTCCTCTCGTTCTTGTCGGTCCCTTGACATGTTGACTTAGAACGTTTCTTGTTGATACATCCAGCAGCTTAGTTCTCCATGTGTCTGGGCCTCCATGTGGGTCTCTGTTCGCCAAATCTATCTTTCCATGGTTGAAGTCTCCCATGATTAGTAGCCTGGATCCGTTCCTGCTAGCCACAGAAGCTGCTCTCTCTATTATATTGATGGTGGCCAAGTTGTTTCTATCATATTCCTGTCTGGGTCTTCTGTCATTCGGTGGGGGGTTATATATGACTACTACTACTATACTTTTCTGTCCTCCAGTTACTATGGTGCCTGATATGTAGTCACTGAAACCTTCACAGTTCTGAATTACCAACTCTTCGAAACTCCAACCTTCTCTTAGTAGTATAGCTACACCACCTTCTCCTCTCCCTTCTCTCTCTTTCCTCACTACATAGTAGCCCTGTGGAAACACTGCGTTTGTTATGGTGTTTGTTAGCTTTGTTTCTGTGAGTGCTATTATGTCTGGGTTTTCTTCTAGTGCCCATTCTCCGAGTTCACTTGTTTTATTTGTAATTCCATCTATGTGAGTGTACATTGCCTTGAAGCTCTCTTTCTTCTGTTCATTTTCTTGTCCCTTTCTTGGCGAGCATTCTGCTGGTGTGGGAAGCTGTTCCGTGGGTGAGAAGATCTGTGAGGTGGTTTGCAGGGTCTCAGAGGAGTTTGGATTTAAGGAGAAGGGGGGACAGGTAGGGTGTGGGTTAAGGAGGGGGGGGACATGGAGGATACGGGGTGAGGAGGGGATAGGGAGGGTATGGGATGAAGCGGGAGGGGGGACAGGGGAGCAAAGGTGGGAGGGGGGACATGATGGGAATGGGGAAGGGGTGACAGGGTAAGAATGGGGTGAGGGGGGAGGGAGGGTTGGGTGGGGGCAGGTAGGGTGAGGGGAAGGGAGGGTTTCTATGCAGAGGGGGGTGGTGGAGTTGCCCTCCCCTCTGGTGTTGCTGGGATGCTGGTTTTGGGTTCGCCTCTTGTCTCTAGGACTGTTGTGTTGGGGGCTGTGATTTCCTGGTTTACTCCTCTATCCCTGCGCTTCCTCCTTGCCTCTGCTGCCCTGGCTTTCTCCTCCTTCGTCCTGTCCCTCTGCAGGAATACTTTCTTGTATCCCTCCACATGCTGCAGTCGACTCTTCCTTTCGAGAATATCCTCCTTCGTGGTTTCGTTTGTAAACACCACCTTTACCAGTCGGTTTCTGTCCTTGTTGTACCAGCCCAACCTGAAAACCTTCTCAATGTTTCGTTCAGCTCCTTCCAACTTTAACCCTTTCAGTAGCCCCTGTACTGCCTCTCTATCCTTGCTATTCCATTCTTGTCTGTTGGATCCTTCCTGTTCTTTGATGCCTACGACTACCACTGATCTTTTTCTCTCCAGGAGCTGAGTGGTGCACCTTGCTGCTTCCTGTGAGGTGGGTGCTTGCATGGCTACCTCCCTCACTGTGTCCATAGCTTCTGAGCTCTTTTTCAGTATGTCTGCAAATGTTTCAGGTACAGAGGCATTTCCTTCCAATGTAACATTCCCACCCTCCCTTTGGATGATAATCTGATGCTCAGTCTCTTTATTTTTCTCTGTGAGGGATTTGATCTCCTCCCTTGCTGATGTCAGCTCACTTTGCAGGTTGTTAATTGTAATCCTCATTTCCTGCATCTCCTTCCTGAATTCCTCCAGAACTTGGGTTAACATGTCCTTCGTTTGGTCACTCTGGCTGTTCCCTGTGTCCCTGTTGCGTCCACCTGCCATTTTGCCCTTGTCAAGAGAGAGAGAGCAGAGAATAGTCCAAGAGTGTGAGAGTGGGTATGAGAGAGGAACAAGGGAGAGAGAACAAGAGAGAGAGAGAGAGAGAGAGGAGAGTGAGTGGGAGGGGGAGTGAGAGAGGGAGAGAGAGAGAGAGAGTGGGAACGTGTGATGGGATGAGGAGGTGAGGTGTAGTCTTCAGATTACAGCGGGGGGGGGGGATTAGTGGCTTATCTGTGTTCCCAGTGAGCTCACAGTTGCTGTCCCTGTTACCTGTCTACCACGATTGTATTATTACGATTGTATTATTGAATAGAATGCAATAGTGTCTATGATATGATATTATATAAACCTTGCTCACTGTTGGAGACTTATGAGAGACACTTACCAGCCAGCCCCCCCCCACAAGCACTCTAGGTGAATACATGGCGTGTCGTCGGTAATCCTGTGAGGTCTTCAGGTCTCCATGTGGGTCCCGGCTGATGCGACTGATGCTGCCTCAAGAAGTCGATCTTCACTAGCTATCTTCTCTAAATTCACTAAGATAATTCACCACGAGATGTGATCAATGTGTTGCATTACAATGCCACTGTTCAATTTACACTGTCCCGATTCTCACGGCACGGTACACCCGCTCCCTTGACCCTATTGTTCCCTCAGTTAATGTGGACCGCTGACCCTACACGTCTGCTCACGATCAAAGCTGACCCAAGACAAGATTGTGTGTGTGTGTGTGTGTGTGTACTCACCTAGTTGTGTTTGCGGGAGTTGAGCTCTGGCTCTTTGGTCCCGCCTCTCAACTGTCAATCAACTGGTGTAGAGATTCCTGAGTTACTGGGCTCTATCATATCTACATTTGAAACTGTGTATGGAGTCAACCTCCACCACATCACTGCCTAATGCATTCCATCCGTTAACTACTCTGACACTGAAAAAGTTCCTTCTAACGTCTCTGTGGCTCATGTTGGTACTCAGTTTCCACCTGTGTCCCCTTGTTCGCGTCCCACCAGTGTTGAATAGTTTATCCTTGTTTACCCGGTCGATTCCTCTGAGGATTTTGTTGGTTGTGATCATGTCCTCCCTTACTCTTCTGTCTTCCAGTGTCGTAAGGTGCATTTCCCGCAGCCTTTCCTCGCAACTCATGCCTCTTAGTTCTGGGACTAGTCTAGTGGCATACCTTTGGACTTTTTCCAGCTTCGTCTTGTGCTTGACAAGATACGGACTCTATGCTGGGGCCGCATACTCCAGGATTGGTCTTACATATGGGGTGTACAAGATTCTGAATGATTCCTTACACAGGTTCCTGAACGCTGTTCTGATGTTAGCCAGCCTCGCATATGCCGCAGACGTCAATCTTTTTACGTGGGCTTCAGGAGACAGGTTTGTTGTGATATCAACTCCTAAACTCCTAGATCTTTCTCTCTGTCCGTTTCATTAAGTACTTCATCTCCTATTCTGTATCCTGTGTCTGGCCTCCTGTTTCCGCTGCATAGTTTCATTACTTTGCATTTACTCGGGTTAAACTTCAACAGCCATTTGTTGGACCATTCACTCAGTCTGTCTAGGTCATCTTGTAGCCTCCTACTATCGTCCTCAGTTTCAATCCTCCTCATAATTTTTGCATCATCGGCAAACATTGAGAGAAACGATTCTATACCCTCTGGGAGATCATTTACATATATCAGAAACAGTATAGGTTCAAGGACTGACCCCTGCGGGACTCCACTCGTAACGTCTCGCCAATCTGAGACCTCACCCCTCACACTGACTCGTTGTCTCCTGTTGCTTAGGTACTCCTGTATCCAACGGAGTACCTTCCCTTTCACTCCAGCCTGCATCTCCTGCTTTTTCACTAGCCTGTTGTGTGGCACTGTATCAAAGGCTTTCTGACAATCCAAATATATACAGTCTGCCCACCCTTCTCTTTCTTGCCTTATTTTTGTTGCCTGGTCGTAGAATTCAAGTACCCTGTGAGGCAGGACCTGCCATCCCTGAATCCATGTTGGTGCTGTGTTACAAAGTGTGTGCGTGTGCTGTGTGTGTGTGTGTGTGTCTGTGTGTGTCTGTACTCACCTAGTTGTGTTTGCAGGGGTTGAGCTTTAGCTCTCTGGTCCCGCCTCTCCACCGTCAATCAACAGGTGTACAGATTCCTGAGCCTACTGGGCTCTATCATATCTACACTTGAAACTGTGTATAGAGTCAGCCTCCACCACATTACTCCCTAATGTATTCCATTTGTCAACCACTCTGACACTAAAAAAGTTCTTTCTAACATCTCTGTGGCTCATTTGGGCACTCAGTTTCCACCTATGTCCCCTAGTGCATGTGCCCCTTGTGTTAAATAGACTGTCTTTATCAACCCTATCAATTCCCTTGAGAATCTTGAATGAGGTGATCATGTCCCCCCCTAACTCTTCTGTCTTCCAGCGAAGTGAGGTTTAATTCCCGTAGTCTGTCTTCGTAGTTCATACCTCTTACCTCGGGTACTAGTCTGGTGGCAAACCTTTGAACCTTTTCCAATTTAGTCTTATCCTTGACTAGATATGGACTCCATGCTGAGGCTGTATACACCAAGATTGGCCTAACATATGTGGTATACAAAGTTCTGAATGATTCCTTACACAAATTTCTGAATGCCGTTCTTATGTTGGCCAGCCTGGCATATGCCGCTGATGTTATCCTCTTGATATGGGCTGCAGGAGACAGGTCTGGCGTGATATCAACCCCCAAGTCTTTTTCTTTCTCTGACTTTTGAAGTATTTCATCTCCCAGACGGTAGCTTGTATCTGGCCTCCTACTCCCTACACCTATCTTCATTACATTACATTTGCTTGGGTTAAACACTAACAACCATTTGCTTGACCATTCCTTCAGCTTGTCTAGGTTTTCTTGAAGCCTCAAGCAGTCCTCCACTGTCTTAATCCTTCTCATAATTTTGGCATCGTCCGCAAACATTGAGAGAAATGAATCTATACCCTCCGGGAGATCATTTACATATATCAGAAACAAGATATGACCGAGTACAGAGCCCTGTGGGACTCCACTGGTGACTTCACGCCAATCTTAGGTCTCACCCTTCACCGTAACTCTCTGCTTCCTATTGCTCAGGTACTCCCTTATCCACTGGAGCACCTTACCAGCTACACCTGCCTGTCTTTCTAGCTTATGTACCACCCTCTTATGCGGTACTGTGTCAAAGGCTTTCCGACAATCCAAGAAAATGCAGTCCGCCCAGCCTTCTCTTTCTTGCTTAATCTTTGCCACCTGGTCGTAGAATTCTATTAAGCCAGTCAGGCAAGATGTATCCTCCATGAATCCATATTGGCGATTTGTATCGAAGTCCCTTCTCTCCAGATGTGTTACCAGGTTTTTTCTCATGATCTTCTCCATCACCTTGCATGGTATACAAGTCAAGGACACTGGCCTGTAGTTCAGTGCCTCTTGCCTGTCGCCCTTTTTGTACATTGGGATCACGTTAGCCGTCTTCCATATTTCTGGTAGGTCTCCTTTCTCCAGTGACTTACTATACACTATGGAGAGTGGCAAGCAGAGTGCCTCTGCACACGCTTTCAGTACCCATGGCGAGATCCCGTCTGGACCAACAGCCTTTCTAACAACCAGGTCCAGCAGGTGTCTCTTGACCTCCTCTCTCGTAATTTCGAACTCTTCCAACACCGCCTGGTTTACCTCCCTTTCTCCTAGCACAGTGACCTCACCTTGTTCTATTGTGAAGACCTCCTGGAACCTCTTGTTGAGTTCTTCACACACCTCTTTGTCATTCTCTGTATACCTGTCCTCGCCTGTTCTAAGTTTCAAAATCTGTTCTTTCACTGTTGTTTTCCTTCTGATGTGACTGTGAAGTAGCTTTGGTTCGGTCTTGGCTTTGTTTGCTATATCATTTTCATAACTTTTCTCTGCTTCTCTTCTCACCCTGACATACTCATTCCTGGTTCTCTGGTATCTCTCTTTGCTTTCTGGTGTTCTGTTATTCCGGAAGTTCCTCCACGCCCGTTTGTTCAGTTTCTTTGCTTCCATACATGCCCTATTATACCATGGATTCTTCTGTTGCTTCTCGGATTTTTCCCTTTGGGCCGAGATGAGCCTGTTTACTGCCTCCTAACACTTTTGGGTGACATAGTCCATCATATCTTGTACAGACTTATCTCTGAGGTCTGTGTCCCAAGGTATTTCCCTTAGGAAACTTCTCATCTCTTCATAATTTCCCTTTCGGTATGCCAGCCTTTTGTTTCCTAGTTCTTTATTGAGGGAGATAATTCCTAGCTCTACCAGGTACTCACAGTTCAATACACTGTGATCACTCATTCCCAAGGGTGCTTTCATCTTAACTTCCCTTATATCCCACTCATTTAGGGTAAATTTCAAATCAAGCATTGCTGGTTCATCTTCTCCTCACATTCTTGTTGGTTCCTTGAGGTGCTGGCTTAAAAAGTTTCTTGTCGCCACGTCCAGCAGCTTAGCTCTCCATGTTTCTGGTCGTCCATGCGGGTCTCTGTTCTCCCAATCTATCTTCCCATGGTTGAAGTCACTCATGATTAGTAGTCCAGATCCATTCCTGCTAGCAACAGAAGCTGCTCTCTCTATTATGTTAATGGTGGCCATGTTGTTTCTATCATATTCCAATCTGGGTCTTTTGTCATTTGGTGGTGGATTATATATGACTACAACTTTAATTTTTTGCCCTCCAGTTGTTATGGTACCTGCTATGTAGCCACTGAAACCTTCACAGCCCTGAATAACCATCTCCTCAAAATCCCAGCCTTTTCTTCCCAGCAGAGCTACACCACCACCACCTCTTCCTTCTCTCTCTTTCCTCATATGAGGACCTGTGAGGTGGATAACAGGGTCTCAAAGGATACTGGGATGAGGGGCGGGGGATCCACTGAAGGGGGAGGGACACGGAGGGTATGGGGTGAAAGGGGAGGGAGGACGGGAAGGAAAGGGGGGGGGGGAGGACTCGGGAGGAGGGGAGGGGTAGAAGGGTGGGGGGAGGGAGATTTGGCTGAATATTTGAGTGGGGGCAGGGAGGGTTTGGGGTAAGGGGGTTTTCTATGCAGAGTAGGGAGGCGGGGTTGTCCTCCCTTCTGGTGTTATTGGGTAGCTGGTTGTGGGTTTCCCCCTCGCTTCTGGGGGTGTTGTGTTGGGAGCTGTGATTTCCTGGTTTTCCCCTCTCGCCCTGCGCCTCTTCCTTGCTTCTGCCGCCACGGCTCTCTCCTCCCTTGTCATGTCTCTCTGGAGGAATACATTTTTTAATTTTCCCACGTTTTTCAGGGAGCTCTTCCTTGATAGGATCTTCTCCTTTGTGCTCTCGTTTGCAAACACTATCTTTATCATTCGGTCTCGGTCTTTGTTGTACCAGCCTAGCCTGAAAACCTTCTCAATGCTATGCTCATCCCCTTCCATGTCAAGTGCCTTTAGTACTTCATTCACTGCTGCTTTGTCCTTGTCATTCCACTCTGTCCTATTAGAGCCTTCCTGCTCTTTAATACCCACAGCAACCACTGATCTGTTCCTTTCCAGCAGTTGGCTAGTGGAGCGTGCCGCCTCCTGTGAGGTGGCTGCTTTCATGGCCACCTCCATCACTGCAGTCATTACTTCAGAGTTTTTTTCTTTAGTATTTCCGCAAATGTTGCTTTTATTGTAACATTCTCATCCAAAAAACTATTACCACCTTCTCCCTGGATGGTTTTCTGATTCTCAGCCTCGATACCATTCTCTTTGAGGGCTCTAATCTCCTCTTTTGCTGCTGTGCTGCTGTCAGCTCTCTTTTCAGGTTGCTTATTTCTTTCTTCATTTCCTGCATCATTTCTTGCATGTCACTCTTGATGTCCTCCAGAAACTGGGCGAACATTCCCTTCATTTCGTCACCTTGGCTCTTCCCTGGTCCCCTGGCACCTCTGGCTGCCATGCTTGACCCTGTTCCTATACTTGTGCCGTGAAAGGATTTGTCAGGAGGGCAGAGCGGGATGGGGGAGGGAGGGAGAGAGAGAGAGGAAGAGAGAGAGAAAGAGACACAGAGAGAGAGAGAGAGAGAGAAGGGAGTGATAAAGGGAGAGATAAATGGGTGGGTGGAGAGGATCCGACCCTTCCACTGAAGTGAGAAGAAAGTAGAAGGGGAGGGGGGGAGGATATGGAGAGAGAGGCGGGAGGGAGAGAGGGAGAGAGAGGAAAGGGAGATAGATGGAGAGGGAGAGAGCGGGTGAGGGAGAGAACGGGTGAGGGAGAAAGGGGGGGGAGGTGTGTGTGTATATGTGTGTGTATGTTTCACCGTAGATCATACCTCTCAGTTCCGAGACTATTCTGGTA
>NW_025561670.1:0-40640 GCF_020424385.1 Procambarus clarkii | reverse complement strand
AAAATAAGGCTATCATGCGGAACGAAGTCGACTTCCTGCTCCAGCACGGCCTCATCCGGCCAAGCCAAGGCTCTTGGTGCTAGCCCTGCCTTTTGGTTCCCAAACCAGACGGCTCCTGGCGATTATGCACCGACTATCGTCAGCTCAACAAGGTGACCATTAAGGATGCCTATCTGCTGCCCCTCCTGGAAGACTGCATCGACGAGATCGGAAACACTATGTACGTCTCGAAATTCGATCTCTCGAGAGGATACTATCAGATCACGCACACCGAAAGTGCCAAGCAACTAACTGCGTTCGTAACACCCGATGGTGTCTTCGAGTATCAAGTGTTACCGTTCGGCTTGCGTAATGTCCCTGCCACATTTCAGAGGCTAATGAACTCTCTGCTCACTAATGTGCCAAATTGTTGGGCGTATTTAGATGACATTGTGCTTTTTGATAGTAATTGGACTGACCACATAGCTAGGTTATGCCAGTTGTTCAAATTTTTGAAAAATGCAAATCTAACTTTAAATGCTAAAAAGTATCATTTTGGCCAAGGCACAGTGGCGTACCTTGGTTATGAAGTCGGCCAAGGAAAAGTGTTACCTCGGCAAGATAAAATCAGTGCCATTCTGGAGTATCTAGTGCTCCGGTCTAAAAAGGACGTTCAAAGGTTTATCAGTATGTGTGCGTACTATCGACGCTTTTGTCAGAACTTTTCCAGTGTCGCCACTCCTCTCACAGATTTGTTGCAGAAGGCCTTTAAATTTAAGTGGTCATCAGACTGTGCAGAGGCATGTAAAAATTTGAAATTGATCTTAGCTTCCGCCCCAGTGCTCGCTAGTCCAAGGTTCGACCGACCGTTTAAAATATGACTACTATTCTAGTAGACACATTTTTTTTCTCTGAAAGGGGGAGGAGTGCTACGACCCTGGGTTCTTAGTAGGAAACCAGAGGTCAAATTGAACTCTAAATAATTTACTTTACATTATTTGATGCGCTTGCTGATACACGGTTGTCCTATATTATAGTCTGTGGGATGGTTGGTGTCGTCGTCGTTGATCCTTCTCTATGGACAACCCAACCCACAACTCGGTAGAGTGCTTATACTAGGAGATCACCCTTGGCGCTTCTGGCTCTTGGAGAGGGGCTCAACGTCACACGTTTAGGGGATGCGGCTCCAACACTTAGCCTCGTTGTCACGTGCACACACCCACTCGAGCCGCTGTGACTCCCCACTCTCTCCTTATGAGATATGATCTCCTCAATCCCCTATGACTTACTAGTATTACCTCCTACCCTGTCCACAGCAGTGGTTCTTGGTTCTTTCTCTCTCTCCTTCTTTACTACATCCTGGGAAGCCTCACTAGGACAAGGGCAAACACCGGCAAATTGGAATACATTTACTGGACAGCGCACATACACAATACATACACACATATAATAATAATGAATCCTATACTCTATACTATTACAATCAGGTTGCTCTCCAACACCATCAGAACTCTATTATCAGTTTACCAAGTGGTATCCTATCTTCTGATTCACCACCTGATACTATGAACCTCCTCAAGTAGATCAAGTATACATACACTGTTGCACTATCAACAAGAGAAATATATATATATCTATGAATGTGTAGAAAGAAAATCAGCATTTGAATGCAATAACATATATCAGTATAAATGTTCATTGATACACAACGATGATCAATCGATCACTCTATCAGTCCTAGAACATATACATCTGTAGGTAATCCAGCCTACGATTGTAACTCTAAACTTCAGTATGAAACACTCCTTGACGTGAGAATGCAAACAACCACTCACCTCTCACTGCGTCTTGCACACTAATGACAACTAAACACTATCAACTCCCTACAAGTAATCCACCAGAACTTCCCTTCCACCTCTGGAAGTTCACTACCCTGATCTTCAGGTTCTTCTGGGCTTAACTACCAGGATCCTCTGCAGCTCCTCCAGGCTGCTACCATGAAGTTCCCTCGAGCAACTATGGTGCTTCACCACCTCTACAGAAGCACGTGACACTCCTCTTCACTGCTTCTCCTCACAGCTCGAGGTCCTCTGCTTCACTACCTTGGAGTCTCATCAATTACTTCATCTATGCTGGCTTCGAAGTTCTCAGCAACTTCTTCCCCAAAGACAAACCTGCAACCCATTGACACTCCAATAAAATGTTTCCCCTTTAACACATAAACAAAAATAATCACACAATATGTTTGCCTCAAATCTCTAACTGTCCTCTACATAGAGTGAGAGTGGACTCCCCCGTTTTGGGCGGGTCCATACTCCACCTCGCCCGGCGGCGGTCCTCACTCACGCTGGGAGGGTCCTTCGCCGTCAGGAGCCGGGCTCCCTCAGTTGCCTGCCAGCGCTCAGAGGGGACGGACGTCGCTCCGTGTTCCTCCCTCTCCACTCTCTTATTTCAGGCTTTCTGCCTTAGTAAAACATGTCTAACTTATCAATAAACATTGCTACTGTCGCTGGGCACACGACCAACTACAAGCAATCACTATGAACTGGCGTATATCGTGCTTACCACAGATTATCTGGTCGAGGGCACTCTCCCTCTGACGGCGTCTGGTCAGGGCGCTCCACACAGCCCACGAAAATGCCTCTGAGCAGCTTATTAAACTCTCCTCGCCGTCCAAAACTTGAGACCACAACGTTCTCAGCTCAATTCCACAGCTGGCACGTCTGCACACTTCTCTTTGTAACGGACCCGAATCCAGCGTCCGAGCACGGAGCAGTGACGACCGCGCCATCTGTGGGTCAGCTCCCGAAACCCCCTCCAAATGGACGACGACACCTGGTGAGGACGAGGTGTACTGGCCACGAGGACCAGTTTCCAGTCCTGTTCAGCTCACAACACAGCCGCTGCTGACCTCTGGTGAGGTGGTGCTCAGACAACAACGCCATCTATGGAGTGGATAGGTGGGCGTTTGGGTCTGAGCCTGTAAGTGAGGTGCTTTTGTGTGTCCCTGTTACTGATGACGTGTCTGATTACAGAGTCGTCCTGGGACTACTGTAATGTAAGTTGAGTCAGTCTACCCAAGGCAGCCGTCTCGTCACCAAGTGTTTTGCTGCAGCAGCTGTGAGTCGCCCCCCCCCCCCCGGAAGAACACTGTGGTGTTACCCTGCCTGTGAAGCGGCAGTTGAAGGATTGTCATACCCGGGACTGACTGGTGGAGACGCTTAACCACTGGGGTGTTGTGGAAAGGAGAGTGATCAGTGGTATCACACGAGGCTCCTGACTAGGGCGCGACCCTAGTATCGCTCGTGGAGTAGCCTAACCAGCGTTGCTGATTTGGAACCTGCCAGCTATCTGCTGGACTTGTGGTTGACGGCCTCCACGATGGTGCCCCAGTGGAACTGTGTTTTGGCTGGCCTGTGGCCGGGGTAGACTCAAGATTCTCGAAGGATTCGTCGTGAGGCCACGAGAGCACCTAGAGCTTGGCACTGTGAAGATCCAGAGTCTTCAGAAGAAGACAGCCGTGTAGATAATAGTGTTTATACCCCCCCCCACCCCCGTGTAATCTTCTTATATATATTTATTGGTGAAGGTGTTAATTATAATATTAAGTTTTGCCTTTCTTTCCCTTCCCCTTTTATTTTACTTGCGTTACGGATCACATCCCTTGAAAGCCACTACTGGCTTGGGGCCGGAAACCCTTCCTCTAACAACATCAGAGTAAGAACCCAGTTGCGACCTGAGAGGGCCGTAACATAATTGGCATCCCCAGCGGGATCCGACCCCTTGACAAGTATGTTTGACAGGGGTGGTGAAGTGGCGTAATCCCTGTAAATAATTCCCCCTGTGTGACTATTAGGACGTTATACGTCCTGTGCGGTGTTCAGAGTGACTAAGTGCAATATTGTGCAGTGCGGTGCTCGCTGTGATTAAGTGCAATATTGTGTAGTGCGGTGCTCGGTGTGATTCAGTGCAATATTGTAGAGTGAGGTGTTCGCTGTGATTAAGTGCAATATTGTGTAGTGCGGTGCCCGGAGCAATTACGTGCAATATTGGCAAGTGAGGCGCCAGGTGCGATAAAGTGCAATATTGACGTAGAACAGTGCTCGGTGTGTTAAGTGCTAACGAAAGCGGTGTGTTAAGAGCTAGTGACAATGGCAGAAAAAGCGACCATCGACGATCTGGACGATGTTCAGGCTTTTCTGAACAGGGAGGACTGTCTTGCCAGATTGAAATATCTGGGCAAACAGGAACTCGTACTGGTGAGTGCCTACCTGGAGATCAAGATACGTGCCAGTGATTCCCGTGTGGAGATCTTGTCCAAGGTTCACCGGCATTTGAAGGCCGAGGAGAAACAAGAAAGTGAGGCACTAGGTACAAAAGAAAGTGAGGAAGTAGCTTCCACTGAAAAGGATGATAAAGGCAGTGACATTGACAGTGATGCAGGTGAGCTGAACATAAGTTTACTTACAGTAAAAATGCGTGCCTTGGAAATAAATCGTGAAATTGAATGGAAGAAATTAGAAATAGAACGAGAATTGAAAGATAAAGAATTGGCGATGAGACGTTTAGAATTAGAACGAGAAAGAGAAAGAGAAGAGCGAGAAAGAGAAGAGAAACGAGAAAGGGAAGAGCGAGAAAGAGAAGAGAAACAGCGAGAGAGAGAAGAAAAAGAAAGACAGAGACAACATGAACTAGAAGTATTGCGATTAGGCGGTGGTCAGAGACAAACAACTGGAACAAGTATTTTCGATCCGGTAAGGAATATCAAAATGGTCCCGAAGTTCAACGAGAAGGAAGTTTCGAAGTTCTTCGCGGCCTTTGAGAAAGTCGCAGCCTCTTTGGAGTGGCCAAGGGAGAATTGGGCCATCATGATACAGTCAGTCTTGACTGGGAAGGCCCAAGTCGCCTACTCCACGTTGTCCCTTGACGACTCTGGCGATTATGACCAGGTGAAGAAAGTGGTGCTCATGGCTTACCAGTTGGTGCCCGAGGCTTACAGGCAGAAGTTCAGGAACCTGAAAAAGACCTCAGAGCACACGTTCACCGAATTCGCCACAATCAAGGAGCGACTTTTCCAGGAATGGTGTGCCTCTTGGAAGGTGGAGACCAAAGAAGACCTCGAGCAGTTCATACTGTTAGAGGACTTCAAGGACTGTCTGTCTGGAGACCTGAAGACGTACTTAGAGGAGCAGCAGGTGGAGACCTTGAGTGCGGCAGCCACCATGGCTGAAGAGTACATCCTAACGCATAGGCCTTCTGCTAAGTATGTCCCGAGGAATTACCCACGCCAGTTTGACAAACCTCATGACAGAGAGGAGACCCCCGTCCCACGAAGCGCTAAGAAGACGCCCCCAAGTAGCCCTCGAAGGACCAGTCCTAGTAGTCCGAAACACCGGAGCCCGAGGAGGAATGTGGTGTGCTGGACTTGTGGGCAGAAAGGGCATGTAGCTGCTATGTGCCGAGGCAGAAGAGGTAACGGCGCTCGTAGGGAGGTGATGTTGATGAGCTGTGTGACACCACCAGCAGGAAGCCAGTCGACGACTACGCAGGAAGGACCAAGTTTGTTCGCCCCTCACACGTCAAGCGGGTATGTATCGAGTAATCATACTGGTAGATCTGTTGTAGTGCTCAGAGATAGTGGAGCAGCCCAGTCCCTGATCGTGAAAAACTCGTTACCCGAGGGAATGAGTGTGGAAGGGAGACAAAAGGTTATCCTGGTTGGGTTTCCTAGGACACAGTACATCGCCCCCTTAGTGCCGGTACATCTCGACTCGCCTTACTTCAGCGGCACATGTGCGTTGGCAGTAGTCGATACCTTGCCTATAGCTGGGATTGATGTGGTACTAGCCAACGACTTGGTGGCAGATTGGAGCAACAATCTTCCCAAGGTCGCGGACGAGTCAGCCGGAACAGCAAGGTTCGAGGTAACAGCAGGCGTTGGTGATATCCAGGTACAGACAGACCCGGATTTAAAAATGTTTAATTTGTCCTCTCACCCGCAGATCGACAGCATTATAGCAGAGTCTCCTGAATCGTTTCCCGACAAGAAGCATGAGGTTATGATGGCAGAAGCGACTGAGCGAGAAGAGAGGCCTCGTGTACAAGCACCCACGGATACCGAAGAGTCTGGAGTGAAGGCACCTGAGTACTTGCAGTATGGCGAAGTACAATGTATGCTGAACCGACCAGAGATTCCCCAGACGTCGGAGGTATGTGAGGTATGTTCAAAAGGTCTAGTGCCCTCTTCGGTCCAAACCAGGCTGATGGTTATAGCCGGTTATGGACATGACAGGCTCAGGAAGCTTATCCCTAAGTTAGCCAAATGTTTCTTAGCGGTGTTTTGTTTTGTTCTCATATGTGTTCTCAGTAAGGACCAGTGGACGATCCGACAGATGATGGCTCCCATGAACATCGTGAAGAGATCCCAGGGATTGGAGATTTGCACTGCAAGTGTTGCAGTCAAAGGAGGGACCTGGAAGGTGATGGTATTTACAGGAGGTACAAGACGTGAGATTATGAGTGACTGTTTCCGACAGGTTGACACCCCCCGCGTGATTGCTGAGCCTAAATGCAGCGTTATACGGAACGTTGGTCGACCTGACGGTGGCAGAGCGAATGCCATCCTCGATGTACGAGCAGCCCTGTTGGAACTAGGTGTGAGCCTAGTAGAGGCGTATGCTGTGAGTACTGATTTGACTGTCGCTGTCACTCTAAATAATCCAACCCCTGTATTCCAGGTTCCCGTCTCCCTGAAGGACTACCGGACTGGCACCAGAAATGCCGTCTGTGACCAGCCATCATCGGTGCCACGACACAGAAAAGTGTCGAGTCGCCCCAAGTCGTGTTTATATCGATCCTTACTCGAGAGATGTGAGATGATGCCCCTGTTTGGCATAGGAGTGAAGGTGTGGAAAATTACGTCAGGCAGGTCATTGCCTTCCATTTTCAAGTTCCCTTTGTGCCAGGGTTTCTCCTTAGGACAGTTCTGTAGACAAGACAGCCTCACCATTCCAGTTAATAGTGTACGTGAATCTGTGTGGAGTTATATCCACGTACTAATTTGGTTTGTCTTTTCTTTTATAGAACCCCAAACCAAATTCCTTTTGGTGGGGAGGTGTTACGGACCCGAATCCAGCGTCCGAGCACGGAGCAGTGACGACCGCGCCATCTGTGGGTCAGCTCCAGAAACCCCCTCCAAATGGACGACGACACCTGGTGAGGACGAGGTGTACTGGCCACGAGGGCCAGTTTCCAGTCCTGTTCAGCCAGATTGAAATATCTGGGCAAACAGGAACTCGTACTGGTGAGTGCCTACCTGGAGATCAAGATACGTGCCAGTGATTCCCGTGTGGAGATCTTGTCCAAGGTTCACCGGCATTTGAAGGCCGAGGAGAAACAAGAAAGTGAGGCACTAGGTACAAAAGAAAGTGAGGAAGTAGCTTCCACTGAAAAGGATGATAAAGGCAGTGACATTGACAGTGATGCAGGTGAGCTGAACATAAGTTTACTTACAGTAAAAATGCGTGCCTTGGAAATAAATCGTGAAATTGAATGGAAGAAATTAGAAATAGAACGAGAATTGAAAGATAAAGAATTGGCGATGAGACGTTTAGAATTAGAACGAGAAAGAGAAAGAGAAGAGCGAGAAAGAGAAGAGAAACGAGAAAGGGAAGAGCGAGAAAGAGAAGAGAAACAGCGAGAGAGAGAAGAAAAAGAAAGACAGAGACAACATGAACTAGAAGTATTGCGATTAGGCGGTGGTCAGAGACAAACAACTGGAACAAGTATTTTCGATCCGGTAAGGAATATCAAAATGGTCCCGAAGTTCAACGAGAAGGAAGTTTCGAAGTTCTTCGCGGCCTTTGAGAAAGTCGCAGCCTCTTTGGAGTGGCCAAGGGAGAATTGGGCCATCATGATACAGTCAGTCTTGACTGGGAAGGCCCAAGTCGCCTACTCCACGTTGTCCCTTGACGACTCTGGCGATTATGACCAGGTGAAGAAAGTGGTGCTCATGGCTTACCAGTTGGTGCCCGAGGCTTACAGGCAGAAGTTCAGGAACCTGAAAAAGACCTCAGAGCACACGTTCACCGAATTCGCCACAATCAAGGAGCGACTTTTCCAGGAATGGTGTGCCTCTTGGAAGGTGGAGACCAAAGAAGACCTCGAGCAGTTCATACTGTTAGAGGACTTCAAGGACTGTCTGTCTGGAGACCTGAAGACGTACTTAGAGGAGCAGCAGGTGGAGACCTTGAGTGCGGCAGCCACCATGGCTGAAGAGTACATCCTAACGCATAGGCCTTCTGCTAAGTATGTCCCGAGGAATTACCCACGCCAGTTTGACAAACCTCATGACAGAGAGGAGACCCCCGTCCCACGAAGCGCTAAGAAGACGCCCCCAAGTAGCCCTCGAAGGACCAGTCCTAGTAGTCCGAAACACCGGAGCCCGAGGAGGAATGTGGTGTGCTGGACTTGTGGGCAGAAAGGGCATGTAGCTGCTATGTGCCGAGGCAGAAGAGGTAACGGCGCTCGTAGGGAGGTGATGTTGATGAGCTGTGTGACACCACCAGCAGGAAGCCAGTCGACGACTACGCAGGAAGGACCAAGTTTGTTCGCCCCTCACACGTCAAGCGGGTATGTATCGAGTAATCATACTGGTAGATCTGTTGTAGTGCTCAGAGATAGTGGAGCAGCCCAGTCCCTGATCGTGAAAAACTCGTTACCCGAGGGAGTGAGTGTGGAAGGGAGACAAAAGGTTATCCTGGTTGGGTTTCCTAGGACACAGTACATCGCCCCCTTAGTGCCGGTACATCTCGACTCGCCTTACTTCAGCGGCACATGTGCGTTGGCAGTAGTCGATACCTTGCCTATAGCTGGGATTGACGTGGTACTAGCCAACGACTTGGTGGCAGATTGGAGCAACAATCTTCCCAAGGTCGTGGACGAGTCAGCCGGAACAGCAAGGTTCGAGGTAACAGCAGGCGTTGGTGATATCCAGGTACAGACAGACCCGGATTTAAAAATGTTTAATTTGTCCTCTCACCCGCAGATCGACAGCATTATAGCAGAGTCTCCTGAATCGTTTCCCGACAAGAAGCATGAGGTTATGATGGCAGAAGCGACTGAGCGAGAAGAGAGGCCTCGTGTACAAGCACCCACGGATACCGAAGAGTCTGGAGTGAAGGCACCTGAGTACTTGCAGTATGGCGAAGTACAATGTATGCTGAACCGACCAGAGATTCCCCAGACGTCGGAGGTATGTGAGGTATGTTCAAAAGGTCTAGTGCCCTCTTCGGTCCAAACCAGGCTGATGGTTATAGCCGGTTATGGACATGACAGGCTCAGGAAGCTTATCCCTAAGTTAGCCAAATGTTTCTTAGCGGTGTTTTGTTTTGTTCTCATATGTGTTCTCAGTAAGGACCAGTGGACGATCCGACAGATGATGGCTCCCATGAACATCGTGAAGAGATCCCAGGGATTGGAGATTTGCACTGCAAGTGTTGCAGTCAAAGGAGGGACCTGGAAGGTGATGGTATTTACAGGAGGTACGAGACGTGAGATTATGAGTGACTGTTTCCGACAGGTTGACACCCCCCGCGTGATTGCTGAGCCTAAATGCAGCGTTATACGGAACGTTGGTCGACCTGACGGTGGCAGAGCGAATGCCATCCTCGATGTACGAGCAGCCCTGTTGGAACTAGGTGTGAGCCTAGTAGAGGCGTATGCTGTGAGTACTGATTTGACTGTTGCTGTCACTCTAAATAATCCAACCCCTGTATTCCAGGTTCCCGTCTCCCTGAAGGACTACCGGACTGGCACCAGAAATGCCGTCTGTGACCAGCCATCATCGGTGCCACGACACAGAAAAGTGTCGAGTCGCCCCAAGTCGTGTTTATATCGATCCTTACTCGAGAGATGTGAGATGATGCCCCTGTTTGGCATAGCAGTGAAGGTGTGGAAAATTACGTCAGGCAGGTCATTGCCTTCCATTTTCAAGTTCCCTTTGTGCCAGGGTTTCTCCTTAGGACAGTTCTGTAGACAAGACAGCCTCACCATTCCAGTTAATAGTGTACGTGAATCTGTGTGGAGTTATATCCACGTACTAATTTGGTTTGTCTTTTCTTTTATAGAACCCCAAACCAAATTCCTTTTGGTGGGGAGGTGTTACGGACCCGAATCCAGCGTCCGAGCACGGAGCAGTGACGACCGCGCCATATGTGGGTCAGCTCCAGAAACCCACACCAAATGGACGACGACACCTGGTGAGGACGAGGTGTACTGGCCACGAGGGCCAGTTTCCAGTCCTGTTCAGCCAGATTGAAATATCTGGGCAAACAGGAACTCGTACTGGTGAGTGCCTACCTGGAGATCAAGATACGTGCCAGTGATTCCCGTGTGGAGATCTTGTCCAAGGTTCACCGGCATTTGAAGGCCGAGGAGAAACAAGAAAGTGAGGCACTAGGTACAAAAGAAAGTGAGGAAGTAGCTTCCACTGAAAAGGATGATAAAGGCAGTGACATTGACAGTGATGCAGGTGAGCTGAACATAAGTTTACTTACAGTAAAAATGCGTGCCTTGGAAATAAATCGTGAAATTGAATGGAAGAAATTAGAAATAGAACGAGAATTGAAAGATAAAGAATTGGCGATGAGACGTTTAGAATTAGAACGAGAAAGAGAAAGAGAAGAGCGAGAAAGAGAAGAGAAACGAGAAAGGGAAGAGCGAGAAAGAGAATAGAAACAGCGAGAGAGAGAAGAAAAAGAAAGACAGAGACAACATGAACTAGAAGTATTGCGATTAGGCGGTGGTCAGAGACAAACAACTGGAACAAGTATTTTCGATCCGGTAAGGAATATCAAAATGGTCCCGAAGTTCAACGAGAAGGAAGTTTCGAAGTTCTTCGCGGCCTTTGAGAAAGTCGCAGCCTCTTTGGAGTGGCCAAGGGAGAATTGGGCCATCATGATACAGTCAGTCTTGACTGGGAAGGCCCAAGTCGCCTACTCCACGTTGTCCCTTGACGACTCTGGCGATTATGACCAGGTGAAGAAAGTGGTGCTCATGGCTTACCAGTTGGTGCCCGAGGCTTACAGGCAGAAGTTCAGGAACCTGAAAAAGACCTCAGAGCACACGTTCGCCGAATTCGCCACAATCAAGGAGCGACTTTTCCAGGAATGGTGTGCCTCTTGGAAGGTGGAGACCAAAGAAGACCTCGAGCAGTTCATACTGTTAGAGGACTTCAAGGACTGTCTGTCTGGAGACCTGAAGACGTACTTAGAGGAGCAGCAGGTGGAGACCTTGAGTGCGGCAGCCACCATGGCTGAAGAGTACATCCTAACGCATAGGCCTTCTGCTAAGTATGTCCCGAGGAATTACCCACGCCAGTTTGACAAACCTCATGACAGAGAGGAGACCCCCGTCCCACGAAGCGCTAAGAAGACGCCCCCAAGTAGCCCTCGAAGGACCAGTCCTAGTAGTCCGAAACACCGGAGCCCGAGGAGGAATGTGGTGTGCTGGACTTGTGGGCAGAAAGGGCATGTAGCTGCTATGTGCCGAGGCAGAAGAGGTAACGGCGCTCGTAGGGAGGTGATGTTGATGAGCTGTGTGACACCACCAGCAGGAAGCCAGTCGACGACTACGCAGGAAGGACCAAGTTTGTTCGCCCCTCACACGTCAAGCGGGTATGTATCGAGTAATCATACTGGTAGATCTGTTGTAGTGCTCAGAGATAGTGGAGCAGCCCAGTCCCTGATCGTGAAAAACTCGTTACCCGAGGGAGTGAGTGTGGAAGGGAGACAAAAGGTTATCCTGGTTGGGTTTCCTAGGACACAGTACATCGCCCCCTTAGTGCCGGTACATCTCGACTCGCCTTACTTCAGCGGCACATGTGCGTTGGCAGTAGTCGATACCTTGCCTATAGCTGGGATTGATGTGGTACTAGCCAACGACTTGGTGGCAGATTGGAGCAACAATCTTCCCAAGGTCGCGGACGAGTCAGCCGGAACAGCAAGGTTCGAGGTAACAGCAGGCGTTGGTGATATCCAGGTACAGACAGACCCGGATTTAAAAATGTTTAATTTGTCCTCTCACCCGCAGATCGACAGCATTATAGCAGAGTCTCCTGAATCGTTTCCCGACAAGAAGCATGAGGTTATGATGGCAGAAGCGACTGAGCGAGAAGAGAGGCCTCGTGTACAAGCACCCACGGATACCGAAGAGTCTGGAGTGAAGGCACCTGAGTACTTGCAGTATGGCGAAGTACAATGTATGCTGAACCGACCAGAGATTCCCCAGACGTCGGAGGTATGTGAGGTATGTTCAAAAGGTCTAGTGCCCTCTTCGGTCCAAACCAGGCTGATGGTTATAGCCGGTTATGGACATGACAGGCTCAGGAAGCTTATCCCTAAGTTAGCCAAATGTTTCTTAGCGGTGTTTTGTTTTGTTCTCATATGTGTTCTCAGTAAGGACCAGTGGACGATCCGACAGATGATGGCTCCCATGAACATCGTGAAGAGATCCCAGGGATTGGAGATTTGCACTGCAAGTGTTGCAGTCAAAGGAGGGACCTGGAAGGTGATGGTATTTACAGGAGGTACAAGACGTGAGATTATGAGTGACTGTTTCCGACAGGTTGACACCCCCCGCGTGATTGCTGAGCCTAAATGCAGCGTTATACGGAACGTTGGTCGACCTGACGGTGGCAGAGCGAATGCCATCCTCGATGTACGAGCAGCCCTGTTGGAACTAGGTGTGAGCCTAGTAGAGGCGTATGCTGTGAGTACTGATTTGACTGTCGCTGTCACTCTAAATAATCCAACCCCTGTATTCCAGGTTCCCGTCTCCCTGAAGGACTACCGGACTGGCACCAGAAATGCCGTCTGTGACCAGCCATCATCGGTGCCACGACACAGAAAAGTGTCGAGTCGCCCCAAGTCGTGTTTATATCGATCCTTACTCGAGAGATGTGAGATGATGCCCCTGTTTGGCATAGCAGTGAAGGTGTGGAAAATTACGTCAGGCAGGTCATTGCCTTCCATTTTCAAGTTCCCTTTGTGCCAGGGTTTCTCCTTAGGACAGTTCTGTAGACAAGACAGCCTCACCATTCCAGTTAATAGTGTACGTGAATCTGTGTGGAGTTATATCCACGTACTAATTTGGTTTGTCTTTTCTTTTATAGAACCCCAAACCAAATTCCTTTTGGTGGGGAGGTGTTACGGACCCGAATCCAGCGTCCGAGCACGGAGCAGTGACGACCGCGCCATCTGTGGGTCAGCTCCAGAAACCCCCTCCAAATGGACGACGACACCTGGTGAGGACGAGGTGTACTGGCCACGAGGGCCAGTTTCCAGTCCTGTTCAGCCAGATTGAAATATCTGGGCAAACAGGAACTCGTACTGGTGAGTGCCTACCTGGAGATCAAGATACGTGCCAGTGATTCCCGTGTGGAGATCTTGTCCAAGGTTCACCGGCATTTGAAGGCCGAGGAGAAACAAGAAAGTGAGGCACTAGGTACAAAAGAAAGTGAGGAAGTAGCTTCCACTGAAAAGGATGATAAAGGCAGTGACATTGACAGTGATGCAGGTGAGCTGAACATAAGTTTACTTACAGTAAAAATGCGTGCCTTGGAAATAAATCGTGAAATTGAATGGAAGAAATTAGAAATAGAACGAGAATTGAAAGATAAAGAATTGGCGATGAGACGTTTAGAATTAGAACGAGAAAGAGAAAGAGAAGAGCGAGAAAGAGAAGAGAAACGAGAAAGGGAAGAGCGAGAAAGAGAAGAGAAACAGCGAGAGAGAGAAGAAAAAGAAAGACAGAGACAACATGAACTAGAAGTATTGCGATTAGGCGGTGGTCAGAGACAAACAACTGGAACAAGTATTTTCGATCCGGTAAGGAATATCAAAATGGTCCCGAAGTTCAACGAGAAGGAAGTTTCGAAGTTCTTCGCGGCCTTTGAGAAAGTCGCAGCCTCTTTGGAGTGGCCAAGGGAGAATTGGGCCATCATGATACAGTCAGTCTTGACTGGGAAGGCCCAAGTCGCCTACTCCACGTTGTCCCTTGACGACTCTGGCGATTATGACCAGGTGAAGAAAGTGGTGCTCATGGCTTACCAGTTGGTGCCCGAGGCTTACAGGCAGAAGTTCAGGAACCTGAAAAAGACCTCAGAGCACACGTTCACCGAATTCGCCACAATCAAGGAGCGACTTTTCCAGGAATGGTGTGCCTCTTGGAAGGTGGAGACCAAAGAAGACCTCGAGCAGTTCATACTGTTAGAGGACTTCAAGGACTGTCTGTCTGGAGACCTGAAGACGTACTTAGAGGAGCAGCAGGTGGAGACCTTGAGTGCGGCAGCCACCATGGCTGAAGAGTACATCCTAACGCATAGGCCTTCTGCTAAGTATGTCCCGAGGAATTACCCACGCCAGTTTGACAAACCTCATGACAGAGAGGAGACCCCCGTCCCACGAAGCGCTAAGAAGACGCCCCCAAGTAGCCCTCGAAGGACCAGTCCTAGTAGTCCGAAACACCGGAGCCCGAGGAGGAATGTGGTGTGCTGGACTTGTGGGCAGAAAGGGCATGTAGCTGCTATGTGCCGAGGCAGAAGAGGTAACGGCGCTCGTAGGGAGGTGATGTTGATGAGCTGTGTGACACCACCAGCAGGAAGCCAGTCGACGACTACGCAGGAAGGACCAAGTTTGTTCGCCCCTCACACGTCAAGCGGGTATGTATCGAGTAATCATACTGGTAGATCTGTTGTAGTGCTCAGAGATAGTGGAGCAGCCCAGTCCCTGATCGTGAAAAACTCGTTACCCGAGGGAGTGAGTGTGGAAGGGAGACAAAAGGTTATCCTGGTTGGGTTTCCTAGGACACAGTCCATCGCCCCCTTAGTGCCGGTACATCTCGACTCGCCTTACTTCAGCGGCACATGTGCGTTGGCAGTAGTCGATACCTTGCCTATAGCTGGGATTGACGTGGTACTAGCCAACGACTTGGTGGCAGATTGGAGCAACAATCTTCCCAAGGTCGCGGACGAGTCAGCCGGAACAGCAAGGTTCGAGGTAACAGCAGGCGTTGGTGATATCCAGGTACAGACAGACCCGGATTTAAAAATGTTTAATTTGTCCTCTCACCCGCAGATCGACAGCATTATAGCAGAGTCTCCTGAATCGTTTCCCGACAAGAAGCATGAGGTTATGATGGCAGAAGCGACTGAGCGAGAAGAGAGGCCTCGTGTACAAGCACCCACGGATACCGAAGAGTCTGGAGTGAAGGCACCTGAGTACTTGCAGTATGGCGAAGTACAATGTATGCTGAACCGACCAGAGATTCCCCAGACGTCGGAGGTATGTGAGGTATGTTCAAAAGGTCTAGTGCCCTCTTCGGTCCAAACCAGGCTGATGGTTATAGCCGGTTATGGACATGACAGGCTCAGGAAGCTTATCCCTAAGTTAGCCAAATGTTTCTTAGCGGTGTTTTGTTTTGTTCTCATATGTGTTCTCAGTAAGGACCAGTGGACGATCCGACAGATGATGGCTCCCATGAACATCGTGAAGAGATCCCAGGGATTGGAGATTTGCACTGCAAGTGTTGCAGTCAAAGGAGGGACCTGGAAGGTGATGGTATTTACAGGAGGTACAAGACGTGAGATTATGAGTGACTGTTTCCGACAGGTTGACACCCCCCGCGTGATTGCTGAGCCTAAATGCAGCGTTATACGGAACGTTGGTCGACCTGACGGTGGCAGAGCGAATGCCATCCTCGATGTACGAGCAGCCCTGTTGGAACTAGGTGTGAGCCTAGTAGAGGCGTATGCTGTGAGTACTGATTTGACTGTCGCTGTCACTCTAAATAATCCAACCCCTGTATTCCAGGTTCCCGTCTCCCTGAAGGACTACCGGACTGGCACCAGAAATGCCGTCTGTGACCAGCCATCATCGGTGCCACGACACAGAAAAGTGTCGAGTCGCCCCAAGTCGTGTTTATATCGATCCTTACTCGAGAGATGTGAGATGATGCCCCTGTTTGGCATAGCAGTGAAGGTGTGGAAAATTACGTCAGGCAGGTCATTGCCTTCCATTTTCAAGTTCCCTTTGTGCCAGGGTTTCTCCTTAGGACAGTTCTGTAGACAAGACAGCCTCACCATTCCAGTTAATAGTGTACGTGAATCTGTGTGGAGTTATATCCACGTACTAATTTGGTTTGTCTTTTCTTTTATAGAACCCCAAACCAAATTCCTTTTGGTGGGGAGGTGTTACGGACCCGAATCCAGCGTCCGAGCACGGAGCAGTGACGACCGCGCCATCTGTGGGTCAGCTCCAGAAACCCCCTCCAAATGGACGACGACACCTGGTGAGGACGAGGTGTACGGGCCACGAGGGCCAGTTTCCAGTCCTGTTCAGCCAGATTGAAATATCTGGGCAAACAGGAACTCGTACTGGTGAGTGCCTACCTGGAGATCAAGATACGTGCCAGTGATTCCCGTGTGGAGATCTTGTCCAAGGTTCACCGGCATTTGAAGGCCGAGGAGAAACAAGAAAGTGAGGCACTAGGTACAAAAGAAAGTGAGGAAGTAGCTTCCACTGAAAAGGATGATAAAGGCAGTGACATTGACAGTGATGCAGGTGAGCTGAACATAAGTTTACTTACAGTAAAAATGCGTGCCTTGGAAATAAATCGTGAAATTGAATGGAAGAAATTAGAAATAGAACGAGAATTGAAAGATAAAGAATTGGCGATGAGACGTTTAGAATTAGAACGAGAAAGAGAAAGAGAAGAGCGAGAAAGAGAAGAGAAACGAGAAAGGGAAGAGCGAGAAAGAGAAGAGAAACAGCGAGAGAGAGAAGAAAAAGAAAGACAGAGACAACATGAACTAGAAGTATTGCGATTAGGCGGTGGTCAGAGACAAACAACTGGAACAAGTATTTTCGATCCGGTAAGGAATATCAAAATGGTCCCGAAGTTCAACGAGAAGGAAGTTTCGAAGTTCTTCGCGGCCTTTGAGAAAGTCGCAGCCTCTTTGGAGTGGCCAAGGGAGAATTGGGCCATCATGATACAGTCAGTCTTGACTGGGAAGGCCCAAGTCGCCTACTCCACGTTGTCCCTTGACGACTCTGGCGATTATGACCAGGTGAAGAAAGTGGTGCTCATGGCTTACCAGTTGGTGCCCGAGGCTTACAGGCAGAAGTTCAGGAACCTGAAAAAGACCTCAGAGCACACGTTCACCGAATTCGCCACAATCAAGGAGCGACTTTTCCAGGAATGGTGTGCCTCTTGGAAGGTGGAGACCAAAGAAGACCTCGAGCAGTTCATACTGTTAGAGGACTTCAAGGACTGTCTGTCTGGAGACCTGAAGACGTACTTAGAGGAGCAGCAGGTGGAGACCTTGAGTGCGGCAGCCACCATGGCTGAAGAGTACATCCTAACGCATAGGCCTTCTGCTAAGTATGTCCCGAGGAATTACCCACGCCAGTTTGACAAACCTCATGACAGAGAGGAGACCCCCGTCCCACGAAGCGCTAAGAAGACGCCCCCAAGTAGCCCTCGAAGGACCAGTCCTAGTAGTCCGAAACACCGGAGCCCGAGGAGGAATGTGGTGTGCTGGACTTGTGGGCAGAAAGGGCATGTAGCTGCTATGTGCCGAGGCAGAAGAGGTAACGGCGCTCGTAGGGAGGTGATGTTGATGAGCTGTGTGACACCACCAGCAGGAAGCCAGTCGACGACTACGCAGGAAGGACCAAGTTTGTTCGCCCCTCACACGTCAAGCGGGTATGTATCGAGTAATCATACTGGTAGATCTGTTGTAGTGCTCAGAGATAGTGGAGCAGCCCAGTCCCTGATCGTGAAAAACTCGTTACCCGAGGGAGTGAGTGTGGAAGGGAGACAAAAGGTTATCCTGGTTGGGTTTCCTAGGACACAGTACATCGCCCCCTTAGTGCCGGTACATCTCGACTCGCCTTACTTCAGCGGCACATGTGCGTTGGCAGTAGTCGATACCTTGCCTATAGCTGGGATTGACGTGGTACTAGCCAACGACTTGGTGGCAGATTGGAGCAACAATCTTCCCAAGGTCGCGGACGAGTCAGCCGGAACAGCAAGGTTCGAGGTAACAGCAGGCGTTGGTGATATCCAGGTACAGACAGACCCGGATTTAAAAATGTTTAATTTGTCCTCTCACCCGCAGATCGACAGCATTATAGCAGAGTCTCCTGAATCGTTTCCCGACAAGAAGCATGAGGTTATGATGGCAGAAGCGACTGAGCGAGAAGAGAGGCCTCGTGTACAAGCACCCACGGATACCGAAGAGTCTGGAGTGAAGGCACCTGAGTACTTGCAGTATGGCGAAGTACAATGTATGCTGAACCGACCAGAGATTCCCCAGACGTCGGAGGTATGTGAGGTATGTTCAAAAGGTCTAGTGCCCTCTTCGGTCCAAACCAGGCTGATGGTTATAGCCGGTTATGGACATGACAGGCTCAGGAAGCTTATCCCTAAGTTAGCCAAATGTTTCTTAGCGGTGTTTTGTTTTGTTCTCATATGTGTTCTCAGTAAGGACCAGTGGACGATCCGACAGATGATGGCTCCCATGAACATCGTGAAGAGATCCCAGGGATTGGAGATTTGCACTGCAAGTGTTGCAGTCAAAGGAGGGACCTGGAAGGTGATGGTATTTACAGGAGGTACAAGACGTGAGATTATGAGTGACTGTTTCCGACAGGTTGACACCCCCCGCGTGATTGCTGAGCCTAAATGCAGCGTTATACGGAACGTTGGTCGACCTGACGGTGGCAGAGCGAATGCCATCCTCGATGTACGAGCAGCCCTGTTGGAACTAGGTGTGAGCCTAGTAGAGGCGTATGCTGTGAGTACTGATTTGACTGTCGCTGTCACTCTAAATAATCCAACCCCTGTATTCCAGGTTCCCGTCTCCCTGAAGGACTACCGGACTGGCACCAGAAATGCCGTCTGTGACCAGCCATCATCGGTGCCACGACACAGAAAAGTGTCGAGTCGCCCCAAGTCGTGTTTATATCGATCCTTACTCGAGAGATGTGAGATGATGCCCCTGTTTGGCATAGCAGTGAAGGTGTGGAAAATTACGTCAGGCAGGTCATTGCCTTCCATTTTCAAGTTCCCTTTGTGCCAGGGTTTCTCCTTAGGACAGTTCTGTAGACAAGACAGCCTCACCATTCCAGTTAATAGTGTACGTGAATCTGTGTGGAGTTATATCCACGTACTAATTTGGTTTGTCTTTTCTTTTATAGAACCCCAAACCAAATTCCTTTTGGTGGGGAGGTGTTACGGACCCGAATCCAGCGTCCGAGCACGGAGCAGTGACGACCGCGCCATCTGTGGGTCAGCTCCAGAAACCCCCTCCAAATGGACGACGACACCTGGTGAGGACGAGGTGTACTGGCCACGAGGGCCAGTTTCCAGTCCTGTTCAGCCAGATTGAAATATCTGGGCAAACAGGAACTCGTACTGGTGAGTGCCTACCTGGAGATCAAGATACGTGCCAGTGATTCCCGTGTGGAGATCTTGTCCAAGGTTCACCGGCATTTGAAGGCCGAGGAGAAACAAGAAAGTGAGGCACTAGGTACAAAAGAAAGTGAGGAAATAGCTTCCACTGAAAAGGATGATAAAGGCAGTGACATTGACAGTGATGCAGGTGAGCTGAACATAAGTTTACTTACAGTAAAAATGCGTGCCTTGGAAATAAATCGTGAAATTGAATGGAAGAAATTAGAAATAGAACGAGAATTGAAAGATAAAGAATTGGCGATGAGACGTTTAGAATTAGAACGAGAAAGAGAAAGAGAAGAGCGAGAAAGAGAAGAGAAACGAGAAAGGGAAGAGCGAGAAAGAGAAGAGAAACAGCGAGAGAGAGAAGAAAAAGAAAGACAGAGACAACATGAACTAGAAGTATTGCGATTAGGCGGTGGTCAGAGACAAACAACTGGAACAAGTATTTTCGATCCGGTAAGGAATATCAAAATGGTCCCGAAGTTCAACGAGAAGGAAGTTTCGAAGTTCTTCGCGGCCTTTGAGAAAGTCGCAGCCTCTTTGGAGTGGCCAAGGGAGAATTGGGCCATCATGATACAGTCAGTCTTGACTGGGAAGGCCCAAGTCGCCTACTCCACGTTGTCCCTTGACGACTCTGGCGATTATGACCAGGTGAAGAAAGTGGTGCTCATGGCTTACCAGTTGGTGCCCGAGGCTTACAGGCAGAAGTTCAGGAACCTGAAAAAGACCTCAGAGCACACGTTCACCGAATTCGCCACAATCAAGGAGCGACTTTTCCAGGAATGGTGTGCCTCTTGGAAGGTGGAGACCAAAGAAGACCTCGAGCAGTTCATACTGTTAGAGGACTTCAAGGACTGTCTGTCTGGAGACCTGAAGACGTACTTAGAGGAGCAGCAGGTGGAGACCTTGAGTGCGGCAGCCACCATGGCTGAAGAGTACATCCTAACGCATAGGCCTTCTGCTAAGTATGTCCCGAGGAATTACCCACGCCAGTTTGACAAACCTCATGACAGAGAGGAGACCCCCGTCCCACGAAGCGCTAAGAAGACGCCCCCAAGTAGCCCTCGAAGGACCAGTCCTAGTAGTCCGAAACACCGGAGCCCGAGGAGGAATGTGGTGTGCTGGACTTGTGGGCAGAAAGGGCATGTAGCTGCTATGTGCCGAGGCAGAAGAGGTAACGGCGCTCGTAGGGAGGTGATGTTGATGAGCTGTGTGACACCACCAGCAGGAAGCCAGTCGACGACTACGCAGGAAGGACCAAGTTTGTTCGCCCCTCACACGTCAAGCGGGTATGTATCGAGTAATCATACTGGTAGATCTGTTGTAGTGCTCAGAGATAGTGGAGCAGCCCAGTCCCTGATCGTGAAAAACTCGTTACCCGAGGGAGTGAGTGTGGAAGGGAGACAAAAGGTTATCCTGGTTGGGTTTCCTAGGACACAGTACATCGCCCCCTTAGTGCCGGTACATCTCGACTCGCCTTACTTCAGCGGCACATGTGCGTTGGCAGTAGTCGATACCTTGCCTATAGCTGGGATTGACGTGGTACTAGCCAACGACTTGGTGGCAGATTGGAGCAACAATCTTCCCAAGGTCGCGGACGAGTCAGCCGGAACAGCAAGGTTCGAGGTAACAGCAGGCGTTGGTGATATCCAGGTACAGACAGACCCGGATTTAAAAATGTTTAATTTGTCCTCTCACCCGCAGATCGACAGCATTATAGCAGAGTCTCCTGAATCGTTTCCCGACAAGAAGCATGAGGTTATGATGGCAGAAGCGACTGAGCGAGAAGAGAGGCCTCGTGTACAAGCACCCACGGATACCGAAGAGTCTGGAGTGAAGGCACCTGAGTACTTGCAGTATGGCGAAGTACAATGTATGCTGAACCGACCAGAGATTCCCCAGACGTCGGAGGTATGTGAGGTATGTTCAAAAGGTCTAGTGCCCTCTTCGGTCCAAACCAGGCTGATGGTTATAGCCGGTTATGGACATGACAGGCTCAGGAAGCTTATCCCTAAGTTAGCCAAATGTTTCTTAGCGGTGTTTTGTTTTGTTCTCATATGTGTTCTCAGTAAGGACCAGTGGACGATCCGACAGATGATGGCTCCCATGAACATCGTGAAGAGATCCCAGGGATTGGAGATTTGCACTGCAAGTGTTGCAGTCAAAGGAGGGACCTGGAAGGTGATGGTATTTACAGGAGGTACGAGACGTGAGATTATGAGTGACTGTTTCCGACAGGTTGACACCCCCCGCGTGATTGCTGAGCCTAAATGCAGCGTTATACGGAACGTTGGTCGACCTGACGGTGGCAGAGCGAATGCCATCCTCGATGTACGAGCAGCCCTGTTGGAACTAGGTGTGAGCCTAGTAGAGGCGTATGCTGTGAGTACTGATTTGACTGTCGCTGTCACTCTAAATAATCCAACCCCTGTATTCCAGGTTCCCGTCTCCCTGAAGGACTACCGGACTGGCACCAGAAATGCCGTCTGTGACCAGCCATCATCGGTGCCACGACACAGAAAAGTGTCGAGTCGCCCCAAGTCGTGTTTATATCGATCCTTACTCGAGAGATGTGAGATGATGCCCCTGTTTGGCATAGCAGTGAAGGTGTGGAAAATTACGTCAGGCAGGTCATTGCCTTCCATTTTCAAGTTCCCTTTGTGCCAGGGTTTCTCCTTAGGACAGTTCTGTAGACAAGACAGCCTCACCATTCCAGTTAATAGTGTACGTGAATCTGTGTGGAGTTATATCCACGTACTAATTTGGTTTGTCTTTTCTTTTATAGAACCCCAAACCAAATTCCTTTTGGTGGGGAGGTGTTACGGACCCGAATCCAGCGTCCGAGCACGGAGCAGTGACGACCGCGCCATCTGTGGGTCAGCTCCAGAAACCCCCTCCAAATGGACGACGACACCTGGTGAGGACGAGGTGTACTGGCCACGAGGGCCAGTTTCCAGTCCTGTTCAGCTCACAACACAGCCGCTGCTGACCTCTGGTGAGGTGGTGCTCAGACAACAACGCCATCTATGGAGTGGATAGGTGGGCGTTTGGGTCTGAGCCTGTAAGTGAGGTGCTTTTGTGTGTCCCTGTTACTGATGACGTGTCTGATTACAGAGTCGACCTGGGACTACTGTAATGGAAGTTGAGTCAGTCTACCCAAGGCAGCCGTCTCGTCACCAAGTGTTTTGCTGCAGCAGCTGTGAGTCGCCCCCCCCCCCCCCCGGATGAACACTGTGGTGTTACCCTGCCTGTGAAGCGGCAGTTGAAGGATTGTCATACCCGGGACTGACTGGTGGAGACGCTTAACCATTGGGGTGTTGTGGAAAGGAGAGTGATCAGTGGTATCACACGAGGCTCCTGACTAGGGCGCGACCCTAGTATCGCTCGTGGAGTAGCCTAACCAGCGTTGCTGATTTCGAACCTGCCAGCTATCTGCTGGACTTGTGGTTGACGGCCTCCACGACGGTGCCCCAGTGGAACTGTGTTTTGGCTGGCCTGTGGCCTGGGTAGACTCAAGATTCTCGAAGGATTCGTCGTGAGGCCACGAGAGCACCTAGAGCTTGGCACCGTGAAGATCCAGAGTCTTCAGAAGAAGACAACCGTGTAGATAATAGTGTTTATACCCCCGTCCCCCGTGTAATCATCTTATATATATTTATTGGTGAAGGTGTTAATTATAATATTAAGTTTTGCCTTTCTTTCCCTTCCCCTTTTATTTTACTTGCGTTACGGATCACATCCCTTGAAAGCCACTACTGGCTTGGGGCTGGATACCCTTCCTCTAACAACATCAGAGTAAGAACCCAGTTGCGACCCGAGAGGGCCGTAACACTCTTCTCTTCGAGATATATCACTAGGGGGTTCCTTTCTGATGGGAGCTCAACGGAGCGCGGCTTTCCCCTGCGATGTCTGGCACTCAAGTGAGGTCAAAGCCCCTCCAGAAGCGAGCCTCACGCCTCCAGCAAAATGTCCACATCTCCTAGCCAGTCATTTATCTATTTCCTTACTGCCCATAATCTTAAACTGTTCATTGAATCCACCATACTATTTTTCATATGGGTTATCACCTCAATATTTGATAGACCTTCTAATCAGGTCAGGCTTGCTGAATAACTCTCAAGGAGGGAGACTCGTTTCTCCTGTAGGCTGAGATCATAACACCTATCTTCCTTGCCAGATGTAAGACGAATCTTGTTTCTCACAGAGCATTAAAAGACTGAGCTTGTTGTTGATTATTAATGATTAAGATAGGTATCAACTATGTTTACAAATGATTAGAAAGTATTAGTAAAGTAGGTATGAGTAAACTTGGATTAAACACAAAAAGTAAACAGCTGCTGTACGATTAGCTGACTTTCGGCCGGCAGCGATTCAGCTGGAGAGAGCTCAGACTCCAGGCTCACGTTCTTTGTTTTGGCTGTGTGGTAAAAACAACTTCCTGTGGGGGCTCTGCCTCGATTCTCCTCTTCCTTCTCCCTTTCCCTTACCTTAAGTTCCTGTAACTTACAAAGATAAGTACCTTTCTGTGTAACCGTGCTACTAGCTAGGCGTAGGAGATTTGTATAGATATTGTGTAGTATAAGCCAGTGTTTTGGGCATCCCTAAGTGTTGTGTTATGATAGGGTCCCACATGGTACTCACTACCCCAAGCTGCCTCAAGCTTTCAAGTTCTTCACTAGTAGACTTTACCCTAGCTTGTCCTAATTGTAAAACCTTGTATCCTGCCTATGTGGACCAAGGCTTTTAAAGTAAGATAGTGTGGTGAAGTAGTTATTGTTATTTAATGTATATGGGGGTTGTTAAGAGGGTTTAATAAATAAGTTAGTTTTTGTGGTGTATCAATTACTCCCATTGTAGTGGCATAGATGATTGTATCCCTGACGACAGATCTGTTCTAAAACGTTAAAGCATAAACAGGAACCTATGTTCCTTGGGGGCCGGGCCTATTTGTGCCGCTAACTCTGATACATATTGATTCAAGCTGTTATCCTTCCCTTTAATACTTGATACGCCCCATAACAGCAACTAAATTCATAACATTTAATTTATAACAGTATACCTGGTAGCCCCCAGCACTCACTATTGGTGGGTGTCTTGGTTTACCTGGTAGACCCCAGCAGACACTGTTGATGGGTGTCTTGGTGTACCTGATAACCCCATCACTCACTGTTGGTGGGTGTCTTGGTGTACTTGGTAGACCCCAGCACTCACTGATGGTTGGAATCTAGGTGCACCTGGTGATGGGTGTCTTGGTGACTGGGTAGACCCCAGCAGGTTCTGTATGTGGATGTCTTGGTGTACCTGGTAGACCCCAGCACCCACTGTGGGTGGCAATTGCTATTAAAACTAGGATTTGAAGTTGAAAGAGTAAAAACAATCTATGAATTTAAACAGGCTCCCTATTTAAAAGATTTCATTTCGACAAACATACGCAGCACTTACTGTTGGTGGGTGTCTTAATGTAACTGGTAGACCCCTAGCAGACACTGGTGGTGGGTGTCTTTGTTTACTTGGTAGACCCCAGCACTTACTGTTGGTGGGAGTCTTGGTGTATCTGGTAGACCCACCCAAACACTGTTAGAGGGAGTTTTGGTGTACCTAGTAGACCCCAGCATTTACTGCTGGTGTTTGTCTTGATGTACCTGGTAGACCCCAGCATTAACTGTTGATGGGTGTCTTGGTGTACCTAGTGGACCCCAGCACTCACTGATGGTGGGTGTCTTGGTGTACCTGGTACACCCCAGCAGGCACTGTTGATGGGTGTTTTGGTGACTGGGTAGACCCCAGCAGGTTCTGTATGTGGATGTCTTGGTGTACCTGGTAGACCCCAGCACCCACTGTGGGTGGCAATTGCTATTAAAACTAGGATTTGAAGTTGAAAGAGTAAAAACAATCTATGAATTTAAACAGGCTCCCTATTTAAAAGATTTCATTTCGACAAACATACGAGAACGATCCAATACCACCTGTAAAGTTTTTCATCAAGCCACTGTCAATGTGAGAGAACTCGTGTCCAGCTATAAGCAACAACAACCAGTGTCCAGCAACACTGGTGGGTGTTGTCCAAAGATTGCCACTGTGGGTGGCTGGTGTACCTGGTTGACCCAAGCAGACACTGTTGGTGGGTGTTTTGATGTAAATGGTAGACCCAGCCAGACACTGTTGCAGGGTGGCTTGCTGTACCTGGTAGACCTAAGCACTCACTGTTGGTAGGTTTCTAGGTGTACCTGGTAGCCCCCAGCAGGCAGTTAGTCGGTGTCTTGGTTTACCTGGTAGACCCCAGCACTCTCTGTTGGTTGTTGTCTTGTGTACCTGGTAAGTATTAGGGAGTACAGTCCACAGACATTATTTATATTTTTGGAAAAATCGTGTGTGGACTGTAGGAGGTTCCAGGTAAACTCTACCGACAATTTTTTTTTTTTTCAAAATCGCGCATTTTTCAAAGACCATTTTCGGATAAAACATTCATGAAAGTTTGTTAAGAGTTTTTATAAGAAAAATAATTTAATAGAAGTTTGTTAAGAGTTCTTATGGGTGAAATTCAAATTTTCAGAGTACTTACGGAGAATAAACTCTACCGTCATATACAGATATTTTTTACTGTTCTTTTAAGTAGAAATCTTACTTAGAAACTAGTATGCCTTTATAACTAAAATGTAGCATTAGCCAGCTACATCAGATGTCGTTAATTACCCGACAACCCCTCCCCTCCCTCCGCGCAACCTTACCCCTCACCCCCCCTTCCACCCCCGCGTCACCTGTTGCGACCCCTGCCAGGTGCCGCCGCCGTCCCTACCTCACCAAACAGGTGTCACCGCCGTAATCTTACCTTAGTGGCGCCATAATATCTTGGCCGTCCCTACCCCCCTACCTGTTACCTTACTCCCCCTACCTCACACCCCCTACCGACCTTACCCTCTCCTTCATCTTTCATATTTCCGTACAGTTCTTTATATTTTAGACCTCGTAATGTTAGCTCCTTTTCATTAATCGAGTCATCAGATCTGTTTGACACAAATTAACCGAGACAACGCAATATAATCTTTAAAACTTAAGTTGCCCCGAGGCTACTCAAGTCGCCCCAGGCTACCTGCCCCGAGGCTACTTAAGTCGCCCCAGGCTACCTGCCCCGAGACTACCTAAGTCGCCCCAGGCTACCTGCCCCGAGGCTACTTAAGTCGCCCCAGGCTACCTGCCCCGAGACTACCTAAGTCGCCCCAGGCTACCTGCCCCGAGACTACCTAAGTCGCTCCAGGCTACCTGCCCCGAGACTACCTAAGTCGCCCCAGGCTACCTGCCCCGAGACTACCTAAGTCGCCCCAGGCTACCTGCCCCGAGACTACCTAAGTCGCCCCAGGCTACCTGCCCCGAGACTACCTAAGTCGCCCCAGGCTACCTGCCCCGAGACTACCTAAGTCGCTCCAGGCTACCTGCCCCGAGACTACCTAAGTCGCTCCAGGCTACCTGCCCCGAGACTACCTAAGTCGCTCCAGGCTACCTGCCCCGAGACTACCTAAGTCGCCCCAGGCTACCTGCCCCGAGGCTACCTAAGTCGCCCCAGGCTACCTGTTCCGAGGCTACCTAAGTCGACACAGGCTACCTGCCCCGAGGCTACCTAAGTCGCCCCAGGCTACCTGCCCCGAGGCTACCTAAGTCGCCCCAGGCTACCTGCCCCGAGACTACCTAAGTCGCCCCAGGCTACCTGCCCCGAGGCTACCTAAGTCGACACAGGCTACCTGCCCCGAGACTACCTAAGTCGCCCCAGGCTACCTGCCCCGAGACTACCTAAGTCGCCCCAGGCTACCTGCCCCGAGACTACCTAAGTCGCCCCAGGCTACCTGCCCCGAGACTACCTAAGTCGCCCCAGGCTACCTGCCCCGAGACTACCTAAGTCGCTCCAGGCTACCTGCCCCGAGACTACCTAAGTCGCTCCAGGCTACCTGCCCCGAGACTACCTAAGTCGCTCCAGGCTACCTGCCCCGAGACTACCTAAGTCGCCCCAGGCTACCTGCCCCGAGGCTACCTAAGTCGCCCCAGGCTACCTGCCCCGAGGCTACCTAAGTCGACCCAGGCTACCTGCTCCGAGGCTACCTAAGTCGACACAGGCTACCTGCCCCGAGGCTACCTAAGTCGCCCCAGGCTACCTGCCCCGAGGCTACCTAAGTCGCCCCAGGCTACCTGCCCCGAGGCTACCTAAGTCGACACAGGCTACCTGCCCCGAGGCTACCTGCCCCGAGGCTACCTAAGTCGCCCCAGGCTACCTGCCCCGAGGCTACCTAAGTCGACACAGGCTACCTACCCCGAGGCATCACCTGACTACTTGTCCGTCAGTCATTGTCATCGTTCACCACCGTAATAATTTATATATATTCATTAGGCATTAATAAAACGTATTTATATATTTATCTATTTATTTAGTCATCTAATGTTAGTTTACACAAGTTTATTACAGTATTTTAATCCCAGTATTCGCCAAACAATAACGCTAATAATAAAACCGCCAAAATGCTCGCTGAGGGGTGCAGTAAACGCTATTATGTTCATTCAAGGGCCCCTCAGACTGCTTAAGATCTGTCTAAGAGACCTGCGCTCTCAGTCAACATTCATTCATCAACCAAGGGTTAGGAGAGAATAAGTTTTAGGCTCGAGTGCAATTAATTCCGTTATAATTTTTACCTTTACTTCTGACTTGAGGAGTCCTAGTTCGCCTTCACGAGTAGCTGAGTACATGGGATGGTCTTTGTCAAAATTACTGAAATCCATATAATCTAGTAGAGGAGCTTTTGCACTTTCCCGGAACGCATCTTTACAGGCTAGAGTGAATATGATCGAGTCTGTATCCGTATAAATTAGTCTAACTCTTTCCCCATAATGGGCTTTAACTACGTTATACCAGAACTCATATTAACGTCTCTTAGCTATCTGTAAGATTTGATATCCCATATAAGAAGGAGTGATGACTTTAAGGATGTCTTTCATTACAGTACAGAGAAACCGATCTGGACCTAGAGAGATAGCTCGTTTATACAAAGGGTTTCTTGCATGAGTTAAGAATGAGTGTTTTGTCGTTACTAGATGGTGGGTATTAGCATATCTAGAAATACTTGTTATAGATTTTCCATACAGACTATTACTTATGAGTTTAAAGGCTTTTCCTTTAACTTTACAGGTGGTATTGGATCGTTCTCGTAAGTTTGTCGAAACGAAATCTTTTAAATAGGGAGCCTGTTTAAATTCATAGATTGCTTTTACTCTTTCAACTTCCAATCCTAGTTTTAATAGCAATTGCAGGAAATCGAGACTTACTAAATAGTCTTTCTGGGGCAAATGGGATGGAATTAATTTAGTATTTTTAGGTGGGAGCTTACTTTTTTCATCATTAAGGATTTTCTTACTGTACTCTGACAAAAATTCCTCAGTTATATTAGTATGAGACAGTACAAGGGGCAGATCATCAGTATACCTAGCTACCTCGGGAGATACATGTTTTGTATCGCATAAAATACAATAGCCTTTGTCTTGATTACAGGGAATATGTTGTAACCCTTTCCCTAATAAAGTATCCAACCCAGGGTCAGTTAATTGTCAAATTCCTCCCTGGGGAAGTAACTCAGCCATGCACGCTGCATATAAGCTGTTAAAATCATGATACAAAATGTGCGTATCTTCATAAGAGCTAGGGTTAGATGTAGTGTGCTCATTAATGCCCTGTGTAAATTGTCGTATTGAAGATGTGAATCCCACTCTAAGATTTCTTTTCAATAAGTCATATACATTTTGATCATATACATAATCCAGAACAACTTTAAATTTAAGTAAGAATGCGTCCCAAACGTAACTGAGCAGTAATACGTAGAAAACAATGTCTAGTTCATAAATTTCCTTTAATGATGTGCACTAAAGTGTAAATATATCAACTAACATACCTACGTCAACTTTTAAATATAACAAGAGGTAATCCTTGATGTTTGTACAGTTCCCTAAATTGAATAATTTAAGTCTTGTCAAAATCTTCTTCAGACAGAGGAGCGTCACGTAAAACATTGTAAAACTTATCGCGAGAAGGGAGACCGAAAAGTTGTAGCATTACATATTATGATAGATATCGTGAGGAGACATTCACATATGGGACTAATAGAACAAGAACCCGGCAATGTGATGTTATAGTGGCCAGAATACGCCTGGGATATAGACGTATCTGGCAGCTTTCTCAAAACCCAAATGTCGAGTACACAATGTGTCAACTTTGTGAAAGAGAAAACATGCACTCTCTTGAACATTATATTGTAGAATGTCCCATACTGACTGACTTTCGCCCTCCTGGGCTAAGGTATGCTGAACTCTGTAATTACTATATGAGCACTGGAACACTTGATGATATATTGGACTTGTATCCAAGACTGACCATGTAATATATCAATTATACATTGTATATATATATATATGATGTAACTATATAACCTGAGCTTGTAAAAGCACCTTCATCACCTTCAGTGATTAAGTGCTTAATTGCACACTAGTTTCTTTATCAACTATCTCACCCTGTCAGAGTAAATGAGACAAATGTATGTGAATGCATGTGTGTGTATATATGTATGTATATGTGTGTGTGTATGTACATGTATGGGTATAAAGTATATGTGGAAGCTGATCAGAATTACATTTCACCTTTGTAAATGTACATTAATGACATTATGTAAAAGACACATCAAACACTTTATGTAGGGCATACGTAAATCTGTGTATCTATGTATTTACGTATGTAGGCTAGCTTAGCATTTTAAAAGCACCGAATCATCTTCTGTGGTTGAGTGTTCAATAAACCCCTGAACTATATGTTTAACACTTCTTTAACCCTGTCCATGGAGGACAGAAGAAAATGTATATATGCTGGTTAGCATTGTAAATGTCTGGCCACGTCTGTGGTAGAAAATAATAATAAAAAAACATCACTACCACACTACTCACTATCACTACCACACTACTTACACACGTAGCTACTTACACATGGGGTCTGGTAGCTGAGCGGACAGAGCCCAAGAATCGTAATTCTGTGGCCCAGGTTTGATTCCCGGACCAGACAGAAACAACCAGAACAATCAGAAACAACAACCAGAAATAATCCCTATCATACTGCTCACCATCTTCATCATTATCCCACTACTTACTACCACACTACTCAATATCATCACTATCACACTACTGACAATCATTGCCACACTACTCACCAGCATCATCACTACCACACTGCTCACCAACATCTCTACCACACTACTCACCAACGTCACTACCACACTACTCACCATCATCACTACGATCCTACTCACCAACATTATTACCACCATTCACCATTATCAATACACTTCTCACCAACATTATCACAACCACTACTCACCATCATCACTATCGCAATACTAACCAGCACCATCACTACCACACTACTCATTATCATCATCACTGCCACACTTCTCACCATCATCATCACTACCACACTACTCTCCAACACCAAAACTACGACACTGCTCACCAACACCATCACCTCCACACTACTCACCATCATCACAACTATTACACTACTCACCAACACCAACACTACCACACTACTACGCATTATCATCACTACCACACTACTCACCATCATCATCGCTTCCACACTACTCACCATCGTCACAACTAACACACTGCTCACCATCGTCACAACTAACACACTACTCACCAAAACCATCACTACTATACTACTCACCAACACCTTCACTACCACTACTCACCAACATCATCACTACCACACTATTCACCAACATCATCAATACCACACTTATCGCCAACACCATCACTACCACACCACTCACCAACACCATCACTACCACACTACTCACCATCACTACCACACTACTCACCATTATAATCACTTCCACACTACTCACCAACATCATCATTTCCACACTACTCACCAACATTATCACTACCATACTACTCCCCATCTTCCTCACTACCACACTACTTACCATCACTATCACACTACTCAATATCATCACTACCACAATACTCACTATATTCATCACTACCACACTTCTCACTAACATCATCACTACCACATTACACTCCATCATCATCACTATCAAATTATTCAATATAACTACCACAATACTCACCATCACTACCACAATACTTACCATCACTACTACACTACTCACTATCACTATCACATTACACACTATCATTATCATTACAACACTTCTCACCAACATCATTACTACCACATTACTCAACAACACCAACACTAACACACAACTCACAATCACTACCACACTACTCGTCAGTTTCATCTTTACCCAAGTATTCACTATCATTATCACTACCACACTACTCACTAACATCACCCATTCCACCCTACTCAACAACATCACCCATTCCACACTACTCACCAACATCACCCATTCCACACTACTCACGATCATCATCATCACTATTACGCTACTGAACATCATAATCACTACAACACTATTCACCATAATCATCACTTCAAGACTACAAACCATCATCAACTCTACCACACTACTCACCATCATCATCACTACCACACTACTCATAAACACCAACACTACCACTCTACTCACCAACATCAACACTTTCACACTACTCACCAACATCATTACTACCACACTAGTCGCCAACTCCATCACTACCACACTACTTGCCAACACCATCACTACTCACCCACACCATCAGGTTCGGGAAGATGAGAGGAAATGTCAGCGCTGTGACATTAGGATTTCAACTTAGATTCAACAGAGCAGAAGAAGCTGTTAAACACGTATGGCAAAATCTTACTGAAGCGACCATACGAGTCATAAATACTCATACTCCGCCCAAGTAAAACAGAATCAAGCAACACTTAGTGGGCCAGCCAGAGGCTTAGGGCCCGCGCAGGAATATCCCTGCAAAAAAAATAAAATAAAAAATAACTCCCACTCTACTCTCAATTAAACATCATCACTTCCATGCTTCTCACCAACATCATCACTTCAACACTACTCGCCAACACCATCACTACCACACCACTCGCCAACGCCATCACTAACACACTACTCACTATCATCGGCACTACTACACTAGTCACCATCATCATCACTACCACACTACTCACAATCATCTCAACTAACACACTACTCACCAACACCATCACTACCACACTTCTCACCATCATCATCATTACCACACTACTTGCCCTCATCACACCTAACAAACTATCCATACTACACACGAGTCCATCCCTAGTTAAACACAAGACGTAGTTAGAGAAGATTCAGAGGTATGCCACCAGACTGGTCCTGGAACTGAGGGATATGAGCTACCACACTACTCACCATCACCATCACTACCACATTTCTAACCACCATCATCACTACCTCACTACTGACCACCACAATCATTATTACACTACTCACTAACACCATCATTACTACACAACTCACCGACACCATCACTACTACACTACTCACAGTCATCATCACTACAACACTATTCACACCATCATCACTACCACTCTACAAACCATCACCATCATAACTGCACTACTCACCATCATCATCACTACCACATTTTAAACCAACATCATCAATGCCTTACTACTCACCAACATCATTACTACCTAAATATTCACCAACATCATCACTACCACACTACTCACCAACACCCTCATTACTCACCAACATCATCACTACCACACTACTCACCAACACCCTCATTACCTCATTACTCACCAACATCATCACTACCACACTACTCACCAACACCCTCATTACCACACTACTCACCAACATCATCATCAGCCCGCTACTCACCATCATCATTACTACCTCATTACTCACCAACATCATCACTACCACACTACTTACCATCACTACCACACTATTTACCATCACTACCACACTACTCACAGTCATCATCACTACCACACTTCTCACCATCATCATTACTACTACACTACTCACCCACATCATCAGAAAATCACTGCTCACCAACATCATTACAACCCAAACACTCACCAACATCATCACTACAGCACTACTCAGCAACACCAACACACCCACACTATTCACCAACACCACCACTTCCACAAAACTCACCAACATCATCACTACCACAATGCTTACCATCATAATCATTTCCACAATTCTAACAAACACCATTACCAGTACACTATTCACTAACACCATCACTACAACACTACTCACCAACAATGTCACTACCATCAATTATCAATATTATCTTTACCACCCTACACACTAACACCTTCATTACCACCCTACTCACCAACTCCAACTACCATTCAACTCATAAACATCATCACTACCACACAACTCACCAACCCCATTACCAGTTCACTGCTCACCAACACCATCGCTACAACACTATTCACAACACCATCACTACAACATTACTCACTAACACCATCACTATAACACTACTCACCAACACTATCAATACCACACTACTCACCATCAACATCACTACCACACTACTCACTAACATCATCACTACCACACACTACTCACCAATACACTACACCACTCACCATTATCACCACACTTCTCAACAACATCATCACTACCGTAATACTCATCAATATCTCTAGCTCACAACCAAGCAATGTATTACCACACTACTAACCATCATCACTGCACTACCACACTGCTCATCATCATCACTGCACTACTCACCAACATTATCACAAACCACTACTCACCATCCTCACTACCACAATACTCACCAACACCATCACTACCACACTACTCACTATCATCATCACTACCACACTACTCACCATCCTCATCACTACCACACTACATTCCACACTACTCACCATGACTACCACACTACTTACCATCACTATTTCACCACTCACCAACACCAACACTAACACACTACTCACCATCACTACTACACTACTCACCATCATCATCATTACCGCACTAATCACCATCATCATCAATACTACACTACTCACCAACATCATCATTTCCACTACTCACCAGCATCATCATTTCCACTACTCACCAACATCATCATTTCCACTACTCACCAACATCATCACTTAAATGCTATTCACCATCTTCGTCACTACCACAATACTTAGCATCACAACCACACTACTCAATATCTTCACTACCTCAACACTCACTATCTTCATCACGACTACAGCACTCACCATCATCATCATTACCTTACTATTCACTATCACTTCCACAATACTCACCATCACTACCTCACTACTTACCATCACTATTTTACCAATCACCAACACCAACACTAACACACTACTCACCATCACTACCACATTACTCACCATCATCATCATTACCACAATTCTCACTATCATCATCAATACCACACTTCTTACCAACGTCACCCATTCCACACTACTCACCATCATTATCACTATTACATTACTCATTATCATCATCCCTGCAACACTTCTCACCATCATCTTCACTTCAACACTACAACCAATCATCATCTCTTCCACAGTACTCACTATCATCATCACTACCACACTATATATCAACACAATCACTACCACTCTACTCACCAACATCAAAACCTCCACACTACTCACCAACATCATCACAATCACACTACTCGCCAACAACATCACTAACACACCACTCACTAACACCATCACTACCACACTACTCACCATCATCAGTATTACCACACTAAACACCATCATCATTTCCACACTACTCACCACCATCAAAACTTCCACACTACTCACCATCATCATTATTACCCCACTACTCACCATCATCACTACCACACTACTGACCAACACAATCACTCCCTCACTACTTACCAACACCATCACTACCAACACCATCACTACCACACTACTCACCAACACCATCACTACAACACTACTCACCAGTACTATCACTACCACAAAACTCATTAACATCATCATATCCACAATTCTCACCATCATCACTTCCACACTACTCACAACATCATCACTACCACGCTACTCACCATCATCACTACCTCACTACTCACCAACATCATCACTACCACACTTCTTACCATCACTGCCACACTACCCACAATCATCATCACCTCCACACTTCTCACCATCATCATTATTACAACACTTCTCATCCACATCATCACTGGAACACTAATCACTAACATCTTCATTTCCACACTACTCACCAACATTGTTACTACCCAATTACTCACCAACATCATCACTACCCAAATACTCACCAACATCATCACTACCACACTTCTCACTAACATCATCACTACCACACTTCGTTCCATCATTACAACACTACTCACTATCACTACCACAGTATTCAATATCATCACTTCCACACTACTCAATATCATCACTACTACACTACTCACTATCACTACCACACTAAATATTATCACTACCACACTACTCCTCATTATCATTGCCACACTACTCACATCACATCATAATCACTACCACACTACTCACCATCACTACTCACGATCCCTACCACACTACTCACTATCACTACCTTACTACTCACCAGCACTACCACACTACTCACTATCACTTCCTCACTAATCTCCATCTCTACCAGACTACTCATCTTCGTTATCAGTACCCTACTACTCACCATTACTACCACACTTCTCACCTTTACCACCACAGTACTCACCAACACTACCACACTACTCACCATTAACACCACAATACGCACCAACACTACCACACTACTTACCATCCTCAACACTTCCACACTTCTTAACAGTTGCCTTCAAACTCCATATGACAACTAGAGGATAAGTCCTGTCAAGAATGTCTCCGTGTTCCTAAGACAACATGATGGGTGGTAAATATGGTCTCACGACCATGAACATTTTCACAAGCTGCCCCTTTGGCCATCCTTGGTGATCCTCTTGACTATATTGTCTAGTTTCTAGGATATTCACACCTGCTCGTTTTCATCAGTTTAGTTCTTACCAACCTGGAGTGGTCCCCGCCTAGCTTGATGGATAAGACAACTGGAGCAGGGAGAATGGAACTCCTTGGGTTTGACGAAGTTTATAAGTTGCTGAAAAACAAGACTAAAACTCTAGGTTCCGGAGCTTTCGGGACCGTCGCGCTGGTTAACTGGCATGGCGAGCCAGCCGCTCTTAAGGTAGCTAATGGTCCTAAGGCATTAAATAGCTTCGAGCGCGAAGTTCAGGTCTTGTCGGAGCTGAAGGGGGCTGGCGGCGCTCCCCTCCTACTCGGGGTGTCATATGACCCCCTAGCTCTTCTCACGACATACAAAGGGAGCACCAACCTAGACAAGATAATGTGCGATCCAAGGTATGACCTAATCAAGATCGGGTTCGAGATTGGCATAAAATTGTTACAAGTCCATAATAAGGGCTACGTTCATAATGATATCAAATCGGATAACATAATGATTCAAGGCTCACCCCATGAACCAAAAATTAGCGTAATCGACTTCGGACTAGCCTGCAAGAGCGGAGAAAATATCTACCTGGGCGGTGACCCCGAGGATTACCCATTTTACGCCCCAGAAGTCCTTGGGGGGCAACCTAGTACATTTGCTAGCGATGTATTTTCCTATGGCCGTCTGATGCAGGACATACTGGAGGTGACCAATATTCAACATCCTCCACTAGAGCAGATGTTCCAGGAAGCGATGCGCATCAACGCAGACTGGCGTCCATTCCTCCCTAACCTGCTGCGACGCCTTCAAGACCAAACCAGAGACGCTTCTACGGACTCCACGTATGACCAAGATCGTAAAAGAATTCATCGGTACGCACAGCGTGGGCTTGAGAGAGACGGACTGAGGATGATTAAGGAACAGATTTTTAAGAACTCGGCAGGAACGGAGGGATATTTGTGCCGTCTCCGGCATATGTGTGGTCTCCTCTCCCGGTGATAAGGAACTGGGTCAATATGTAATGAGGTTTATACGCAAAATTAAAGAAATAAAAAGATTAATATGTTAAATTAGCTGTTTGTCTATTACTTTGCATTTAAAACCTTCATTGGATATATTTTTTTTAAATAAATAGAGCGAGAGAACAACAACAAGAGATGTTGGCGGACATACTATTATGTATACTGTCAGGGATATATTTTCAAATTTTTCCACCTGACCCAACTTGGTAGTCACACAGAAAATCGCAACCACAACACAAGACGCTCAGCCATCAACAGTCTCATGATGGCTGTCCCTTCCTCATAAATTTCACTCCATCAGCGACCATTCGTCCCAAGGCAGGCTCACATTTGTAACAAGTTTGCACAACATTCATATACATGACATAACGTTATTCTATCCGGCGGAAAGTTGGCACCAGTCGATAGAGCTTGACCCTTACACAGGTAGGGTCGAGGGTTAGAGTCTTCTAGAGCCCAGGTGAATGGGAAGGTTGACCCGAGTTTCATAATGTACTTTAATATGATTATAACTGGGCAATGAAAATAAATTTATTCATATTAAAACACGAAAAATATGTCATTAAATAAATTAGTTTATGTGGGCAAACTTCCGATGAGCTGATGTTGGGTAAGAGCTCTTGACTTACTTATTGCCTTAGGAACTCTTGCCTTACTGTTGCCTTAAAAACTGTTGCCATACTGTTGTCTTAGGAACTCTTGCCTTAATGTTGTCTTAGAAGCTCTTGCATTAACGGTGCCTTAGGAACTCTTGCCTTACTGTTGCCTCAGGAGCTCTTGCCTTACTGTTGCCTTAGGAGATATTGTCTTACTGTTGCGTAAGAAGTTCTTGCCTTAGGAGCTCTTGCCTTACTATTACCTTAGGAGCTCTTGCCTTACTGTTACCTTGGGAGCTCTTGCCTTACTGTTGCATTAGGAGCTCTTCCCTTACTGTTGCCATAGGAGTTCATGCCTTACTATTGCCTTAGACGTTATTGCCTTACTGTTGCATTAGGAAATAAGGCAACAGTATGTTGATATTCCTGTTGCCTTAGGAATATCAACAACCATGGTGGGCACTGTAAGGAAGAATATGTTGTAGCTCACTTTAACATTCAAACTTCACTACCAAACTTATTATTGACTCACATGTACAAGATCATTATTGATCCACTTGCACAAAATCATTATTGTCACACTTGCACAGGATAATTATTGCCATACTTGTACAAGATCATATTGATGTGGACGCCACAATATTTTTGGAGTCCACATAAACAACAAAACCATGCAAAACACGGAGGCAATGTTTCCAGGCAACACTGTTGCCTCTGTGCTTCCAAGCAACATTATTGCCTCTATGCTTCCATGCAACACTAGTGCCTCTATGCTTCTAGACAACACTGGTGCCTCTATGTTACTAGGCTACACTGGTGCCTCTATGCTTCCAGGCAAAACTGGTGCCTCAATGCTTCCAGACAACACTGGTGCCTCTATGCTTCCTGGTAACACTGGTGCCTCTATGTTTCCTGGCAACACTGGTGCCTCTATGCTTCCAGTCAACACTGTTGCCTCAATGCTTCCAGGCAACACTGGTACCTCTATGCTTCCAGGCAACACTTGTACCTCTATGCTTCCAGGCAACACTGGCGCCTCTATGCTTCCAGGCAACACTGGTGCCTCTATGCTTCCAGTTTACACTTGTTCCTCTTTGCTTCCAGGGAACACTTGTACTTCTATGCTTCCAGGCAACACTGGTGCCCCTATACTTCCAGCCAACACTGGTACATCTATACTTTCGGGCAACACTGGTGCCTCTATGCTTCCAGGTAACTCTTGTGTCCCTGTGCTTCTAGGCAGCACTGGTGCCTCTATGCCTCCAGGCAACACTTGTACCTCTATGCTTCCAGGAAACACTGATGCCTCTATGCTTCCAGGCTACACTGGTGCTTCTTTGCTTCCAGGAAACACTAGTACTTCTATGCTTCCAGGCAACACTGGTGCCCCAATACTTCCAGGCAACACCGGTACATCTATACTTTCAGGTAACACTGGTGCCTCTTTGCTTCCAGGCAACACTGGTGCATCTATACTTCCAGGCAACACTGGTGCCTCTTTGCTTCCAGGCAACACTGGTGCCTCTATACTTCCAGGCAACACTGGTGCCTCTATACTTCCAGGCAACACCGCTGCCGTTATGCTTCCAGGCTACACTTGTGCCTCTATACTTCCAGGCAACACTGGTGTTTCCTTGCTTGCAGGCAACACTGGTGCTTCCATGCTTGCAGGGAACACTAGTACCTCTATATCCAGGCAACACTGGTGCTTCCATGCTTGCAGGCAACACTAGTGCCTCTATTTCCAGGCAACACTGGTGCTTCCATGCTTGCAGGCAACACTAGTGCCTGTATTTCCAGGCAACACTGGTGCTTCCATGCTTGCAGGCAACACTAGTGCCTCTATTTCCAGGCAACACTGGTGCTTCCATGCTTGCAGGGAACACTAGTACCTCTATATCCAGGCAACACTGGTGCTTCCATGCTTGCAGGCAACACTAGTGCCTCTATTTCCAGGCAACACTGGTGCTTCCATGCTTGCAGGCAACACTAGTGCCTGTATTTCCAGGCAACACTGGTGCTTCCATGCTTGCAGGCAACACTAGTGCCTCTATTTCCAGGCAACACTGGTGCTTCCATGCTTGCAGGCAACACTAGTGCCTGTATTTCCAGGCAACACTGGTGCTTCCATGCTTGCAGGCAACACTAGTGCCTGTATTTCCAGGCAACACTGGTGCTTCCATGCTTGCAGGCAACACTAGTGCCTCTATTTCCAGGCAACAGTGGTACCTCTATACTTCCTAGCAATTCTTGTGCCTTTATGTTCCCTGGCCACTCTGCTGCCTTTATGCTTCCAGGCAACACTGGTGCCTCTATGCTTCCAGGCAACACTGGTGCCTCTATACTTCCAGGCAACACTGGTGCCTCTATACTTCCAGGCAACACTGGTGCCTCTATACTTCCAGGCAACACTGGTGCCTCTATACTTCCAGGCAACACCGCTGCCGTTATTAGTCAGAAACGAAACAAAAAGGAATTCATTTTCAGAAACGTTTGTGTAGTGTTGTGCTGACCAGACCTCCGGGGACGGTATAGTGATTTTTTTGTGGAGGTTAATTTGTGCTCACCTAATTGTGCCGTTTTTGTTC
>NW_025561669.1:7500-15987 GCF_020424385.1 Procambarus clarkii | reverse complement strand
TTTGTTTTAAATTCTTACTAATCATAACTCCCAGATCCCTTTCGCATTCCGACTTCGCAATCTCAACACCATCTAGCTCGTATCTTGTAACTCTATCATCATTACCTAACCTCAGAACTTTTCATTTATCAGCATTAAACTGCATCTGCCAATCCTTTGACCATTTCAAAACCCTATCTAGATCAACTTGAAGTGATAGTGAGTCCTCCTCCGAATTAATTTCCCTACCGATTTTCGTATCATCGGCAAATTTGCAAATGTTGCGCCTCAAACCTGAATCTAAATCATTTATATATATTATAAACAACAGAGGTCCCAGGACAGAGCCTTGAGGCACTCCACATACAACATTTTCCCACTCTGACTTGATTCCATTTATACTAACTCTGTTTCCTTTGGTATAGCCATGCCCTAATCCAGCTTAAGTCCTACAAATGGACGAGAATTAATCAAACATTTACGAAACCTGTACATCTTAACGCAATTATGTGGTTTAGTTTGCACTTATTGATCAATTTAATAGGTATGAGGTTGTTGTACTTACCATGAACCTCGCAATCAGTTGACGAATGTTGACAGCAACATTCTGATCTGTCTGCTTACGCTTATCTACCTCCCTCCATCTTTCTGAAATTACAAAAAAGGAATTTTATAATTTAATATTTAACCTGCTATGTATATACTTCATAATGAAAGGTAAAGATATGAAGATATTGTTCTGTTATGTAAGTTAGATGACCAAGCAAGAAGACAGCACTAGAGAAGCTGTCATTAGGAAAACTCAAAATTGCTTATATGTATAGAAATATGTCTTTAATTTAATAGGTAAAACAAAGCTTTAAATGTTTTTCTTCATATATATATATATGTAAATAATGTGCCTCCTTTATTTGATTTCTGTGGAAATTTATTTAAAATGTAATATACTCTGTAGCTAAGTTATGGACATTTTTGTTGTAATATTATTTAGCATTAGAGTTGGTGAAGAAGACACTCTGAGACGTAGTTATCATTACCTTACCATTTGATTGGTAAGGAAATGTATACTAATTAAGGAATTTTCTCATCAGATTCATATGCAAACTGATGTCCATTTTTTATTTTTTGTTTAGGCCTATTTATGAGTTCTACTCTTGATAATAAATATTTCACCGAAGAGTATTTTAGTTACCCTAATTTAGAGCACGAATATCATAGACTCATCCTGTGAGTTTATTGTGCACCCCATACTCATCCTGCGAGTCTTACGTGCACACCATACTCATCCTCTGCGCGGTAATTTATTGTGCAACCCATACTCATCCTGTTACCAATAGTTTGTGCAACCCATACTCATCCTGTTAGTTTAGTTTAACAGGATGAGTTTAGTTTATTGTGAAACCTATACTTGTCTTATGAGTAGTAGTTTATTATGCACCTCATACTCATCCTGTGAGTCATAGTACAGTGTGAATCCCTTTCTCATCGAGTGAATTTTTGCTTACTTTGCTCTCCATACTCATCCTCCGCGTGATAGTTCCTTGTACAACCCATACACATCCTGTGAGTGGTAATTCATTGTGTACCCTATACTCATCCTGCGAGTGGTAGTTAATTTTGCATCCTATACTCGTCATCAAGAAGTGTATCTTACCAGCATGGTAATATAAATTAAGAATATAGGCATAAGTGCAGTACATCACTGAATTCACATCGAAGGTCTATATTGGAGCTTTAACTCTAGCAGAATTGTTTACAAACAGATCAGCCGAGACTGATTAATTTGATTTGTCAAGTTATGAGAGATCCCCCGGAGAGGAAGTCTCAAGCATGTGCGCGCGACTACCATGTACCAGGAAGCAGCGGGTGACGAGAAAGATTTAATAGCACCTGGGAAGAAAAGTCCAGGAGTTCGAGTTCGATAACCATCATAAAGTCAAGAATAACAGTGGCAGAGAACCTTTAGTACACCACTCTACACCCTGTCGTCCAGGGAGTAGACAGTGGCACCCACGGCGGTCCGCACACTTCAACTGTCCCATCTTCCACATGGCCGTCAGACGAGATGTGGAAGAATCTTGCCTACGTATTAAGAAACTCTTAAGCTCGCGAACAATTTTCTGGATTATAGACAATTCAGTACATCCGCCAGAAGAATGGTTGACACTTGTGGACAACCTGTGGAGGTTCATGAAGACTTCTGTGGTAGCCTGTTCTTGCAAGCTGAGGTATCGGTTTGTGGACCTTTGAGCTATGTGGACCAACAATATTGAGGGCTAAGATACCAAAGAGCAGCAGCCCGTCCTCCTAAGGTTTCCCAATGTCAAGAAAATGGTAAATTTAAACCCGCCAAACACACACCGAAACTACGACGTTGGTACAACGTTCTAATAAGTTTTAATACCTCTTAACCAGTTATAACAACCAATATAGCAAATTGTAACAACGTTCTAATACGTCATAAACACGTTAAGTCAAGATGTAACAACTTGTAATAAAGTTGTAACAAGCGGAAAATAGAGACAGTTTCGGTTTGTGTTTCCAGGGAAGTGTCCTCTCCTAACCTACCAGAGGACATTGTTGATTTGTGGAACCAATTGCCACGTAACATGGTAGAGGTGGGGTCCCTCGATTGTTTCAAGCATGGGTTGGACATGTATATGAGTGGGATTGGGTGGTTATAAATAGGAGCTGCCTCGTATGGGCCAATAGGCCTTCTGCAGTTGCCTTCTTCTTAAGACCCAGAACAGAAAACGGGACACTACGTCACTTTCGCCAACCGCTTCCAATATTTTAGTACAATTTTTGGCCCTAGGGCTTTGCATACAAGCGAAACGCGACGTTCTTTGTTGGAGGAGAGGTTGATTAGATTGGAGGACAGGTTGGTTAGTAGTGGTTCCCTTCCCTGCATCTGTGGCTAGCACACAGATGCAGGGAAGGGAACTATCAGGAGAAAGCGCAAAACCATTACAACTATATGGCACTGGGAAGCGAGTGTCATAAGGATGGGATGGGGGTGACGAATGATGCCCAACTACTTGGGCTGTCGACTGTCGGATATTGAACGCCTACCTGCATGCAGTGATACCGTCACTCTACCGTCCACCCTAAGTGGTTGGACGTCTGGGAATTGGATCACACTAGGTAGTCGTAGATAGTGACTAGAGCCATTTAATGATTAAGGCCTTTCATCTACACGTTGAGGTGGTCAAACGCTCTCCAGAGATCTCCACACCGGCAGTTTAATCTTTTTGTTCACCGAGTCATCATCAATTAGGGGCGCCTGGTGTCCCCCGGACACTTGGCTGCTAAATTGTGGGTGAAAGTTGGCACTCGCACTCTTTAACCTTTCTCACGAGACCCTGGCATTGTTTGCCAGACCACACTTGACATTGTTAGTAAATTTAAACAAAACCAGACAAAATGATACCCTGACTGACCAAACTAAATAAATGTAAAGGTATTACAGTCATTGATCAAATGAACAAAGTCAAACAAAAACTATGAAGGCACAAGTGGGAAACATGAGGAGGAAGAGTAGCAGCAGCCGCCTTCTCCAGCTGCTCTGCATACATCCTGAGGACACCCAATTATTCATCAATACCTTCTACATTAATTATAAAATCGATTACCGGGAGTAACTTCTGTGTAAAAACCCGCTGTTTGAAGGTTACCTCAAGAGGCTCAATTTTTATGACCATGTGCGCGCGCACGCGAGTGCTGTGCGTGTGTTCATCCAGGTGTGGTAATGGAGGTTGAGCTTCAGCTCCACACGCGCCATGTGCTCTACACGAGTACCTGGTGCCTTCAACCACCCCCCTCCTAGTTCAAATAAGTTTATTGAGAAAAGGAAGCACATCTCAAAAGGCCAGAGTAGCTTGGACTATTTCTACCCTCGTCTATATATATTGTCCAATTGGCTCTCAAACCCATTATACCCATATCAGTGTAAAACAAATGTATAACACAAACTATGAGATGTATAACATTAGAAGCTATTGACATTCATCTTCTAAATCTCAAACCAACTGAATCCTATGCCTTTACTGATAATAATAATAATAATAATAATAATAATCTTTATTTAGGTAAGGTACATACATAAAGAGATTTACAAAGTTTGTTGGCTTTATAGATAGAGCTAGTACATACAATGCCTAAAGCCACTATTACGCAAAGCGTTTCGGGCAGATGGCTCGGGATGATTCGGGATGATTCACCTCAGATTCGGGATGATGGCTCTGTGCAGTTAGGCACTGTTAGAACATGTTGTGAATGTGTGCAGTATATATTGGGAATGAAATGATCATGTCTGGTACACAGAGATTGAACAATTTGGCAAGCACGACAGACTGATCTATTGGGTATTTATCTAGCCACTGAGTATCTTAAACAAATAGTAAAACTAAAACCAAACAAATCTCTAGGGCCGGATGAAGTGTTTGCCAGGATGCTTAAAGAATGCAAAGGAGGAGCTTTACGAGACACTATCTACCATATTTAATAAATGAATTGAGTCAGGCAGAATGCCAGAGTCATGGAATGTTGCTAATGATGATGTACCAATTTTTAAGAAAGGAGATATCACTTGCGTCAAACTATCGGTCAATTAGCTTGAAAGGAAAGAAAGTTACTTGATAGGTGGGAAAGTTACTTGAATCGATAATTGCAAATACAATTCGTCTTCATCTTACATAAGAACAAAGGCAACTGCAGAAGGCCTATTGGCCCATACGAGGCAGCTCCTATTTATAACCACCCAATCCCACTCATATACTTGTCCAACCCGCGCTTGAAACAATCGAGGGACCCCACCTCCAGCTAGCACGTTACGCGGTAATTGGTTCCACAAATCAACAACCCTGTTACTGAACCAGTATTTACCCAAGTCTTTCCTAAATCTAAACTTATTCAATTTATACCCATTGTTTCCCTCGATTTACTCTACTCTAAATATTTATTTACTCTACCCACCATGAGAGTAAGGACAAGACAAGAACATATCGATGCCAACACAGAAGACAATGTCCAACATAACAGGCCAATTACACTGGATTAATCTTTGTGTTTGGATAGGAGATGCCTCGTATGGGCCAATAAGCCTTCTGCAGCCCCTATGTTTATCCCTTATGTATCCCCCCATGTTTTTCACCTTCATTGTATTATCACCTGACCTAATGCGGGTATAAAATCAACTAGTATTGTAAGATCTGTTCACTTGAGAATGAACCATGGAGGTTCGAAACGTCGTGCAAATTATACAAATAAGTGTAATACACTCTATAGTAAATCACTTCTTTTCTTCACCTTAAAAGTACGAAAATGAGTTTTGGAGAACTCCTATTCCAATTAAGCCCTGATGCTAAGAAAATAGTTAGAGGGATAGAAGCCCTAACCAAAAAAAAAAAAAATAATAAATACAGAATATGCGGTCATATTCAATGAAACATGTTTGAAAGAAAACCTGCTGCCAGTATACACCAATATATATATAAATATATATATATATAATATATATATATATATATATATATATATATATATAGTTCTTATTTGTATAAATATATATATATATATATATATATATATATATATATATATATATATTATATATATATATATATATATATATATATATATATATATATAAATATATATATATATATATATATATATATATATATATATATATATATATATAATATATATATATATATATATATATATATATATATATATATATATATATATATGCGAACAAGCCTGAATGGTCCCCAGGACAATATGCAACTGAAAACTCACACCCCAGAAGTGACTCGAACCCATACTCCCAGGAGCCACGCAACTGGTATGTACAAGACGCCTTAATCCACTTGACCATCACGACCGGACATAATGAGGTGATAGCCGAGGCTATTTGAACCACCCCACCGCCGGCACTCGGATAGTAATCTTGGGCATAGCATTTTACCAAATCACCTCATTCTTTGGGGCACACGTGAGGAACACAAATGCGAACAAGCCTGAATGGTCCCCAGGACAATATGCAACTGAAAACTCACACCCCAGAAGTGACTCGAACCATACTCCCAGGAGCCACGCAACTGGTATGTACAAGACGCCTTAATCCACTTGACCATCACGACCGGACATAATGAGGTGATAGCCGAGGCTATTTGAACCACCCCACCGCCGGCACTCGGATAGTAATCTTGGGCATAGCATTTTACCAAATCACCTCATTCTTTGGGGCACACGTGAGGAACACAAATGCGAACAAGCCTGAATGGTCCCCAGGACAATATGCAACTGAAAACTCACACCCCAGAAGTGACTCGAACCCATACTCCCAGGAGCCACGCAACTGGTATGTACAAGACGCCTTAATCCACTTGACCATCACGACCGGACATAATGAGGTGATAGCCGAGGCTATTTGAACCACCCCACCGCCGGCACTCGGATAGTAATCTTGGGCATAGCATTTTACCAAATCACCTCATTCTTTGGGGCACACGTGAGGAACACAAATGCGAACAAGCCTGAATGGTCCCCAGGACAATATGCAACTGAAAACTCACACCCCAGAAGTGACTCGAACCCATACTCCCAGGAGCCACGCAACTGGTATGTACAAGACGCCTTAATCCACTTGACCATCACGACCGGACATAATGAGGTGATAGCCGAGGCTATTTGAACCACCCCACCGCCGGCACTCGGATAGTAATCTTGGGCATAGCATTTTACCAAATCACCTCATTCTTTGGGGCACACGTGAGGAACACAAATGCGAACAAGCCTGAATGGTCCCCAGGACAATATGCAACTGAAAACTCACACCCCAGAAGTAACTCGAACCCATACTCCCAGGAGCCACGCAACTGGTATGTACAAGACGCCTTAATCCACTTGACCATCACGACCGGACATAATGAGGTGATAGCCGAGGCTATTTGAACCACCCCACCGCCGGCACTCGGATAGTAATCTTGGGCATAGCATTTTACCAAATCACCTCATTCTTTGGGGCACACGTGAGGAACACAAATGCGAACAAGCCTGAATGGTCCCCAGGACAATATGCAACTGAAAACTCACACCCCAGAAGTGACTCGAACCCATACTCCCAGGAGCCACGCAACTGGTATGTACAAGACGCCTTAATCCACTTGACCATCACGACCGGACATAATGAGGTGATAGCCGAGGCTATTTGAACCACCCCACCGCCGGCACTCGGATAGTAATCTTGGGCATAGCATTTTACCAAATCACCTCATTCTTTGGGGCACACGTGAGGAACACAAATGCGAACAAGCCTGAATGGTCCCCAGGACAATATGCAACTGAAAACTCACACCCCAGAAGTGACTCGAACCTATACTCCCAGGAGCCAAGATTACTATCCGAGTGCCGGCGGTGGGGTGGTTCAAATAGCCTCGGCTATCACCTCATTATGTCCGGTCGTGATGGTCAAGTGGATTAAGGCGTCTTGTACATACCAGTTGCGTGGCTCCTGGGAGTATGGGTTCGAGTCACTTCTGGGGTGTGAGTTTTCAGTTGCATATTGTCCTGGGGACCATTCAGGCTTGTTCGCATTTGTGGGAACCGACCTGTGAGATTTATATTTATTTAATTTATATGAATTTATATTTACGTTAATTTATATACTTCGATAGCAATTTGTATAATGTTAAGTGGACTGTATTTCTGCAATAATCTCATAATCTCACAAATCGATCCTCTACACATTAGGGGGGGTTAATTAGTTTATATATATGCAGCCAATCAAACTACAGTAACTACATACATTGAAGAGGTTCCTTATCTTATAGTACAGCAGGCTAGTCCACCAGGTATAACTAGGGTGTAGACACCAAATTATCCTCTTTGAGGTAGCTTCCATATCACCCAGTAACTGGTGCACAAATCTTCCTTCCTCGTCTTGACCTGTCAAAAGTGCGCTAGCTGTGAAGCCAGAATCCTATATATGACAAGCTATATCAGAGAAAACACTATACAGTACATGGAACAATAAGACCTGGCTTAATTACCTTTAGTTTGAGGCTTCCACGTGATCTAACCGGGTCACCCTATATCCTGACATTAATGGCCATAAATGAATGATAAACGGGTTTCGGATAGACACTTAACTTGAATGTAGACAGCGTGTTGAAAAATGGTACACCTTTGGTTTCCATAACACTACGTCCAAGTAAATTTAACAGGAGCCGAATTTGCTCCCGTGTGAGCCTCTGGTCTCAATAACAACAATGGCTGTTTAACACTCCATACTATTGACGTTACTGGCCGACATTGTCCAGAATGATAGGAGCCGAATTTGCTCCACACGTCTCGGAGGTGACACAACAATGCCTCCCTCCTTCCTCCCTCTCGCCTGGCCTACTTTGTCCAGATTTCAGAAAGTGATAGAAGGGTCACATTTACTCTACTTTAATATTTATAATTAAGTTAATTTATATAAGATGTTTTTATGATGGTAAA
>NW_025561668.1:0-10601 GCF_020424385.1 Procambarus clarkii | reverse complement strand
AGTTAATCAGTCTGGCAAACTTGTCAGACAGGCACCCGGCTTCAGATAAGTATATTGAAGGTTATTACAGTAGCGTATTAATTGGCCAATTGTATGCTTGTATAACTTTAATATTCTATAAATCTGTCTGTCGGTAATAATGCGAGGCAACGCCTCATTTTTCAGTAAGTTATTAAAATTGTAGTGTAGCTGTGAATCTTATCCAAGCACTGGATCTCATGAGTGTCCATTGTGTCAGAAAAGAATTCAGCCGCAATAAGTAAATAACCTCATAAGTGTCCATTGTGTTGGAAGAGATTCAGTCAAGCTGACTGTACCTTATTCATATAAATTGAATATAAATACATTGCATATATACTTGAATATATAAATTAAGTTATCAATTGCTTGCTTAGTTATTTTTTAAGTTATCATTTAAGTTCATTTAATTGAATATAATTTCTAGTACTTAGTTAACAGTACTTAGACTACATTTAACGTCATTTATTATACTTTTACAATTTAATTTGTTGTTTATAGTATAAGAATATATTGGCTGTTAATAGTTATGGTGCTAGGCTAGACTATGTACATGTTTAAATCTCTGATTTAAACAGAGCCAGTGTTCAGTCATATAACTGAATTTATAAAATCTTATCCTTGTATAAAATACAAGCTGATGTTAGAACCCTTGTCTACAGGTGGACTGGAACTTCTATCAACTAATTCATTCACCCCACCTGTCCCATACAGCCCACAATCTGTCATTATCCTGATCTCAAAAGCTTCATAGAAAGTTGTAACAGAACCCATGAGCACTACACCAGAAATAAATACATTTTTGATGTTCCTAGAGTACGACTTAATCAAACTAGAAATGCTCTACAAATCAAGGGGCCCAGAATGTGGAATGACCTTCCCAACCATGTTAAAGACTGTACCTCTCTCAACCAGTTTAAGATAAAAACGAAGCTATACCTAATAAATTCCCTGTAACGTACCTTACCCTTCTATTGTCAACCAATGTCTGTTTTTTTTAAAGAGCGCTGTTTGTCGACAAAATTGTATTTGTGCTGCTTTTTCAGCTATGCTTTCATATCTTGTTTTCATTCTACTCTTTATGCTCAATTAGTATTAAGCTTGTCATTTAAGTTTTTCATGCCCGAAACGCTTTGCGTAATAGTGGCTTTAGGCATTGTATGTACTAGCTCTACCTATAATTCAACCAATCTTTGTAAAAATTTCTTGTATGTATGTACCTTACCTAAATAAACATTTATTTATTTATTTATTTATTTATTTATTTATTTATTAGGAAAAGAGGAGCTAGGATTTATAACCCTAGCTAGAGATTTTAGTTGATTTAATTTGCAGACAGTAAATTTTTAATTTAGTTCATTACAAGTCTGGTAGTCTCCTCTCATATCAATCCCAGCAGGTTTTTCCCAAATTATTGGTCCTTCGAACCGGATATTTTTGGTCCTTCATTTACCGAATATTTCAATGCCAAATACATAAGAAACTTCTTGATTTTGCATTGGAATATTTCTTACATATTCTAGCCTAACCTAGCTATCAGCCAATATTTATCATAGCTATATATCTAAGTAAACAAATAGTTTGCAGTGGCTTAAGCCACCATATCCATTAACTAGTAAGCATTCATAGCATACTGATACTGTTCAGTGTTAAGAAACCACAGTAATGAAGTATATCAGTGTCACAGACACTGCACTGCATCTTAATCATATATACCCTTTACCTACCTCACTTGTGGTAACATTATGTACATATTTAAGTGTATTATCCAGCATTATCTCTAATCTACTGATTTTCAGAGCTGCTCATTACATAATATTCTTTAAAAAAGTGTTATCATCACTGTAAGAGCATTTCATTACAATCTAACCATAATTAACTGTACAAACCCTATTACAGGAAAAACCAGTAGGCATTCTACTGTATTTTATCATACAATTATTATGGTAACAGATCTTGTAATAACTTTGCAAAAATAGTGCCATTTACTATTTTAAAAAAATTATTGCAGGATTTACCAACTTGGTGCATTCGTGCTTCCGGGTCACAAATCAAATTATTACAGTACTTTTGATAATTGAACACCTGCTACAACCAGATTCCAGGGAGGAAATGAAGGACGATCTTTGGAATCATTACCTAAGTAGCCAGGAAAGCTCATTTATCAAAATACATTAACCTCAAACATATTCAACAGAAAAAAGAGAAAAATCTCGGAATCTCCGAAACTCGGAAAAGGTCAAAATGGCTAACAGCATTCCACCAGCAGCTGAAACAGGAAATAGGAGGACACTTAATGGTCTGCAAAATCACCTAACTCAACTGATTGACAAATGTCAAAAGTTGGCTAGACAACCATCTCCTGATTTAATAATTCTGAATAACAGAGTAAAAGCAGCTGTGGATAAGTATGAACAAATCAAACGCCATGCAGAGATTTATCTAACAGAAATGGCTAATGCAGATTTAACCCGAAGGGAACTTCAGGAAATCGTCGTTGAAATGACAATGTATGAAGATAAAATCCAAGATCAACTTGATCTTTTAATCAAACAAATATCTCAAGCAGGAACCCAATCCAATGTGAGCTCATCCACTCGAACAGAGCAATGCAACTATCACACATATAGCAGCAGAGCTTCCAAAGGTACATTTACCATATTTTGAGGGCAAGGATGAAGACAATTGGGATACCTTCTGGAGAGCCTTTGATTCTATAATAAACTCCAAGACTTCTTTGAAAAAGGCGACAAAGTTTGAATATTTGCAAGGCCAGTTACGGGGAGAGGCAAGGAAGGTCATTGCTAATTTATCATTAACAGATGATGATTACGACCATGCCTTACAGTTGTTACAAGATAACTACAGTGATAAGGAGACTGCAATTGCCCGTCTCTCATGCAAATTATTGGATTTACCCTCTCCAAATATAAGTTATGAGTCACTACAATCATATCGATTGTCTATAGAATCAATCATCAAAGCCCTCAGTACAAAAGTACCTGTAGGAAATGCAGAGTGGCTTACAAAGTTAATCATTCAAAGGAAACTTCCTAATGAGGTCATAGACAGCCTATGCACTCATTATAACACCAACATCTTATCACAAAGCCAAATCTTTGATGGACTTCGAGCTTACGTACAAAGATTACAAAGACGAGGAAAACTTAGAACACAAGAAAAAATCAATAAAAGTAAATCCACGGACAAAAACAAAAATGTTCAAAATGGCAGTCAAAAATCAAGGCAACAAAACTCCTCTTCTGCAAAGTGGAAACAGAGTAATGTTGGTTCTTATGCTATATCCCCCACAGTTAACAGAACTGTAGGAAATCAAGCTCCCAAGACAGATAAGACAAAAGGAGCTGCAAGTTTCCCAAAATGTTTATTCTGTCAAGAAGCACATAACATTTATCAATGCACAGTTTATGAAGGCCGTGCCAGTCGAATCAATCGACTGAAATCTTTGAACAGGTGCATCCGTTGTCTACGGAAGCACGATACAAGTGAGTGTAACACTCAGTTGCAGAACTGCCAATATTGTCATAAAAGTGTACATCACACAGCACTCTGTGGTGATATCAACACTCAATCCAGATTACAGACATCCAATAATCAACCTGCATCTCAGGCAAAGCCAAAAGATGATAATACCACAACAGCCGTACAATTCTGTACAGTAATGAATAATGTCAATGCCTTAGATACAGAAATTGTTACAACAGCCATATTGCCTACTGTACAGCTAGAACTATGCAATCAAGGAATTTGTATTCAAACTAGAGGCTTTTTTGATCAAGAGTCACAGAAAACCTTTATCAGTAAAAAGATGGCAGAAGATTTACAACTTAAATCTTCAAAGCAAGTATTTACATCCATATCAGGGTTTTTTACCAATTCAGGTCATAGATTCTTTCCGGTAGTAAAACTCAATGTCTGTCTAGGCACATCCCAAAGGACAGTCGAAGCCATAGTAGTTGATAAAATTCCTACTGAAATGGAAGTGACTGGTCTGGCAGCCACAATTAAATTCCTAAAAGAAAAAGGAATCCAATTAGCAGATCCTCGGCTTGATTCTGACTACATAGGGGATATTGGAATCCTGATTGGAGCTGACTACTATCATCGATTCATTCTGGGATCAGAGGAATGTATGGGTATGAATATACTTAAATCAGCAGGAGGCATATTGATGACAGGACCTATACTATATCTTGAAACTTCAATTCCTGAAAAATCCCATCATACAGAAACTGTAATAGTAGCGTGACTAGGCAAAGAACAGTCACCACTTAAAATCCCCCACATGATTGATGATGGATTGGAATCTGTACATCAATTGTGGGAACTTGATGCCATAGGAATAATTCCTGAACAACCAAGTCCTGATGATGTCTGTGCATACAATCAGTACTTAGAAACTGTACAGTACCATGATGGACAGTACTGGGTAAGGCTACCATGGAAAATCAACCATAAAACCTTACCTACCAATTATCACATGGCTTACAGTCAATTTAAATCTCAATTAGCAAAGCTAAGAAAAAGGCCTGAGCATTTAAAACTCTATCATAAGATTATAGCTCAACAATTAAAGAATAAATTCATCGAAGTCGTGAAACACGACAATAAGCAAGAAGGCCATTTTTTACCTCACATGGCTGTAATGAGAGAATCCAAAACGACTCCTTTACGGATAGTTTTTAATTGTAGCTCTAAATCTGGACCCCAAGGAACCAGTCTAAATGATTGTTTGCAAACAGGTTCAAGTCTAACTCAGAAATTGTATGACATACTATTGAAGTTTAGACTTAACAAATATGCGTATTCAGCAGATATAAGTAAGGCCTTTCTAAGAGTTGGCTTGCAGGAAGAAGATAGAGACTTCCCTAAGTTTCTATGGGTAGAGAATCCAGAAGATATCAATAGCCCTATAGTGACTTTCAGATTCTCATCAGTTCTTTTCGGCGCGACGTCAAGTCCATTTCTGTTGCAAGCAACTCTAGATACTCATCTGAAGAAATCATCGAGTCCCTATAAGGCTGAAATTAGTCAGAATCTATATGTAGATAATTTTCAAGGGACAGTTAACAGTACTACTGAACTGTAACAATTATATCAAGAGGCCAACAAGGAGCTACAAGGTGCCAACATGCCACTACAATCTTGGGCCTTTAATAATGCAACATTGAATAATCAAATAGCAAGAGATTACCCTGAATATCACGTACCAGAATCACAAAAGGTGTTAGGTATGGAGTGGGATTTAATCTCGGACACAATCTCGATCAGAGCTGTACCAGTAAATTATTGCATTGCTACAAAAAGGGATTGGCTTTCACAAGTTAGCAAAGTATTCGACCCACTTGGTCTACTAAATCCTTTGACTATCAAGTGGTGTTTATTGGTGCAAGAAGCTTGGAAGACTAAAGTTGGTTGGGATGACCCACTACCACTCCAGTTACAAAAAGCTTGGATGGAAGTGGCTCAAGAACAAACTTTAGTCGAAAAGATAATCTTTCCAAGACACATAGTCGAGGAACATGATGAAGTATCACTACATGTATTCGCAGATGCGTCAGCCAAAGCTTTTGAAGCTTGTGCTTACTTAGTGACTTCTAATCAATCATATCTTATCACCTCTAAGGCCAGAGTCACTCCATCAAAAAAGAGGACTTTGCCTCAGATGGAACTAACAGCTCTGCTAACTGGCACACGCTTAGCAGTGCATATCAAACAAGTCTTGTCTACCATGAACATCAAAGATGTCATTATATGGTCTGACAATGAAGCTGTTTTACAATGGGTACGAAACGACAACTGTCCAACTCCATATGTAAAAAATTGCGTCTCGGAAATTAAAGAAATTTCCGCAGGCTTTCAATTGTTGCATGTACCAACAAAAGATAATCCAGCTGATCTTTTATCAAGAGGTATGACGTTTAAACAATTTGCAAAGGCAGATATTTGGTTTCATGGGCCTCGATGGTTAGTGAATGGTAGTTGGCCTGAACAAAAGCCACATGTCATCACGACACAAACCATAACTACCACCAAGCAGCAAGCTCAAATATCAGTCTTGGATTGTACTCGTTACTTCTCGCTCATCAAATTAATCAATGTAACACAGAACGTGTTTCATTATCTCAGGAAAAAAGGTATAAAATACACTTTTCCAGATGCACTTATCTATTGGGTAAGACAAGCCCAGAGAGAAACTTATGGGAATAACTATGAAAATCTTTCGCATAAGTTAAAACACAATCTCGGTCTGTGGATAGACCAAGAAAATCACAACATTCTGCGTTGTGGAGGGAGACTTAAACACGCAGATATCAATCTAGATACCGTGCATCCATGGCTTTTACCAAAAAATCATTGGATCACAAGGTTGATTGTGTTGCATACACATCAACAAATCACCAAACATGGAGGAGTGTTAGACACACTCACACAAATCAGACAGCAGTACTGGATTCCTCAGGGAAGACAGTCAGTCAAATCAATCTTGAAGAATTGCATGATATGCCGAAGGTACGATGCAAGTACTTGCTCTTATCCAGGGCCACCACCCCTACCAAAGGAACGAGTGGTCCATCTACAACCTTTCGAAACGACAGGAGTAGATTATACAGGAGCAATATATCTAACAGGGACTGCAGATAAGCAACCTATCAAGGCATACATCTGTCTGTTCACCTGTGCTACCACCAGGGCAGTACATCTAGAGGTAACACAAGATATGACTGCTCAATCATTTATTCAAGCTTTCCGTAGATTCGCAGCACGCCGATCATGCCCTAAGCTGATGATTTCAGATAACGGAGCAAACTTGGTAGCTGGAGAAGCATGTCTACGGGAAATCTGTTCCCATCCTGAGGTTGCTTCCACACTGGAACAGCGTCATTGCCGATGGAAATTTATCCATCCGAGAGCCCCATGGCACGGAGGATTTTATGAACGGTTAATAGGAACTGTAAAAAGATCCTTGAGAAAATCTCTACACCGTCAGAAAATCAATCTTCAAGAACTCCAGACAGTAATCACGGAAATAGAATCAAGGGTGAATAACCGGCCATTGACTTACTTGTCTGAGGATCCTACTCAACATGAGCCATTAAGTCCTGCCCACCTAATGTATGGAAGACTTCTGACTCTAGTACCATCTCTAGTGGATGATGAGATCAAAGATCCCTCATATGTGGGTCAGAGCGAGTTGGTTCAGGGGTATAAGCATCTGTCCAGCATAATCCAAAAATGGAATGATGTTTGGACAAAAGAATATCTTACATCTCTACGAGAACATCACTATGGGGCCAATGTCCCACATAATATAGCTAATCTCCAACCTGGTGATATTGTCTTGGTAGACAGTGATGGCCCTAGGGCTGACTGGCCATTAGGTAAAGTTGTCTCAGTCCATCCAGATAGTCAGGGGATTTTGAGAATAGTCAAAATCCTGTCTAAAGGAACAACTTCCCTGAAGACATTGGACAAACTCATCCACATGGAATCAGTGAGCCAGCTGCAGTTAGATCCTGAGAGACCTCAAGACACTCTAACTTCACATGACCCACAGACTCCTAACAGACACAATCGTCCACAACGGACAGCAGCACAAAAGTGCAAGCAAAATTTGCACTTGTATTATCAATCTAATGGAGAGTAGATAAATACATATGGTTACTATTGTCCTTAGTATTGGACTCTGTGCCAGTTCTCTCCCTCTGGAAGATGTGGGAAATTTTTACCCACCATATCTAATAATCATCTAAGAAATGTATAATTTCTATATCATTTCTATATCATATCAAAATCATATCTAAATCGTATCAAAATCATATTAGAATCATTATAGATTCATTATATAGCTTAATCCTAGATGACAATGTCACTATGATCACGTACGCTACAGGGCCCTATTGATGCCTACGTGACTTTGTGCATGATCTCTCAAGGATCCAGAAGCTTCTAGAAGGATTGGTAATTAAAAAACTATTGGAACATTTATTCAATATCCGGTAGGGATAAAATCGAATCCTTAATAAGAATCAGTGGTACTCTCAAGTACTACTAATAATCTTTATATCCTATATCTAATTATATTATAATCACATCTTATCTCAATCATAAATCTAGACTGTAAAAATAATCAATCAATATTCATAGAAGGCTACCGTGCTCAGGGAGCATGGAAGGGCGATGGCTGGGAGAGAAGCGCCCACCAAGACACCCCGCGGCACTACCCTTTTGTTTACAACTCAGTGAACAGTGACGGATCCTTAGCGAACATTATTTGGGTTAGGACACCTTATCTAGTTATCTTATTTATTTATTTATTTATTTATTTATGCATATACAAGAATGTACATAAGGAATGTGAGGATACAAATATGGTAATTACAGTCTTGTAAAGCCACTAGCATGCGCAGCGTTTCGGGCAGGTCCTTAATCTAAGAAAATTTTAAGGAGGTAAATACTTGCAAAATTATAGACAAAAAATGATAACAGATTACATGAAATGAAAAAAAAGATGAGAGAAAATTGTAGGTACAGTATATTAAAGCACATAGGTAGCTAAGATTGATTGCAATGACAGCTTGAATGGTAGTTGACAAAAAAATTGGTAGGCATAATACAGCAGAAACAATATAAGATTGGTTGCAATGACAGCTTGAATGGTAGTTGACAAAAATTGGTAGTCACAATACAGCATATGGCTAGCACATAAAAGAAGACAGCAATGAACACAATGATAAGGTTGTTTGAAATTACATAAAAATTAGGAGATTGGGTAACACTAGGTACAGAGCAAATTTAAAGCTCAGTGTAGGAAAACTAAGAAGATGAAGTTAGGTACTTTTTGGTTTTGCTTTTAAATAAGGCAAAAGTTTTACAGTTTTTCAATTCACTAGGGAGTGAGTTCCATAAACTAGGTCCCTTAATTTGCATAGAGCGTTTACACAGATTAAGTTTGACCCTGGGGATATCAAAGAGATATTTATTTCTGGTGTGGTGATAATGGGTCCTATTACATCTGTCCAGGGAGAGTTTCAGAGCATGGTTTGCATTTAAGAACAGGGTTTTGTAAATGTAGTTGACACAAGAGAATGTGTGGAGGGAGTTAATATTTAGCAAGTTTAGGGATTTAAACAAGGGAGCTGAGTGTTGTCTGAAAGCTGAGTTAGTTATCATTCTGATAGCAGATTTTTGCTGTGTGATGATGGGCTTAAGGTGGTTTGCAGTGGTAGACCCCCATGCACAGATACCATAATTAAGATAGGGGTAAATTAGTGCATAATATAGTGAGAGGAGAGCAGAGTTAGGAACATAATATCTGATTTTGGAGAGTATACCAACTGTCTTAGAGACTTTCTTAGTTATGTGTTGAATGTGGGTGCTGAAGTTGAGTCTCTTGTCTAGGAATAGGCCAAGAAACTTGCCATCATCTTTATTACTGATGTTAATGTTGTCTATCTGTAGCTGAATTGCATTTGATGATTTGCTTCCAAATAAGATGTAGTAAGTCTTTTCGATGTTTAATGTTAGTTTGTTCGTTGACATCCATAAGTGGACTTTTTTTAATTCATTATTCACAACATTATTTAGTGTATGTGGGTTGAGGTTTGAATAGATAAGAGTAGTATCGTCAGCAAACAGTATAGGTTTGAGAATAATAGAGACATTAGGCAGATCGTTTATATATATAAGAAATAGAAGAGGTCCTAAGATGCTGCCCTGTGGCACTCCAACGATAATTGGTAGAGTGGACGAAGTTGTATCATTGATGGTTACATATTGGTGTCTGTCACTAAGATAGGATCGGATGTAGTCAAGGGCAAGGCCTCGGATTCCATAATGCTGGAGTTTAAGTAAGAGGTAGTTGTGATTAACAGTATCAAAGGCTTTTCTTAGGTCAATGAAGAGTCCAATCGGAAACTCATTTTTGTCAAGGGCTGAGTAGATAACGTCAAGGAGACTAATGATTGCATCGTTGGTGCTCTTTTGGGACCGGAAGCCAAACTGGCAGGGGCTGAGTATGTCGAATTTTACGAGGTAGGAATAGAGCTGTTTGTAAATAATTTTTTCAAATATTTTTGATAGAATGGGTAGATTTGATATTGGTCTATAATTGTTTATGTCCGCCGGATTGCCTCCTTTATGGACTGGCGTTACTCTTGCTTTTTTGAGGATATCAGGGAAGGTGTGACACTCTATAGATTTGTTGAACAGTAGTGCTATGGGTGGGGCAAGGGCATGGGAGGCTCTCTTGTACACAATGGACGGAATTTCACTGGTGTTCCCTGCCTTGGTTTTTAGAGAGTGTATGATGGACACAACATCTGCCGGGCTGATTGGTGAAAAGAGAAGAGAGTTTGGATAGCTGCCTGAGAGATATGTGTTAATATGTGTCTGAGTCTGTGGGATTTTACTGGCAAGATTAGCACCAACCGATGAAAAGAAACTATTAAATTCATTTGCCATTTCTAAATCAGTTGACGGTATATCCCCATCCTTGTAGAGTTTTATTTGGTTATGTGAGTGTTGCTTAGTTCCTAGGATACTAGAGATAGTTTTCCAAG